>VDFB02072274.1:92143031-92281021 GCA_007258455.2 Sequoia sempervirens | reverse complement strand
ATCAAAACCTCTTCAATTAAAATCCTTTAAATGGAAAATTTCAAGGCTTAAATCATTATATTTTATAAAAATATGTCATTTTAGCAAAAATCAGGATCTCCCAAAAATTGTAAACCACTATTGTGGCAACACCCTCAAGCATGGTGTGTGGTTTGCAAGTCTTCCTTGGAGTTAAGGAAGCGTGTACTTAAAATTTTAATGGTGTTTGCATGGGTAACAACTAACATGGTGTTTACACTACTTGCGATAGATAATTATTATTTGTAGAAGCATGTTGTAGTGTGGTGTTGTTGATTTGGGTCCTAGCTAAGGTGTGATGTGGTTCACTTTCACTTCTACCCACCATAGAAGTGTTTTGGCTCCGATCTAATTTGAATTTGCACGGTTCATGTGCATAGCAAACCTTGGAGAAGAGTTTCAAGGTTGAAGACAGTATAAGTATGATTTGAGTTGTTGAGGGATGATAAGATAGATGCAAGAGACGTGAAAGATGTGAATTGAAGAGTTATAGAGTGTGAATTTGAGTAATGCAGTGCGATCTTTCATGTGTTAGATTATTGGATGCAATGAGCAAAAGGTGTCTACAATTCTTTAGTCATACTACAAAGGTGTTGATGATGTTGTGGTGGATTCTATACTACATTGAGATGATTTTCTGTGTAACATTTCTTCTCTATCTTCTTTTATATTCTGGAAGTGATTCTTTTGGTAGTGATCTTTTCTTCTTTAGGCAATGAGCCCTCTGGTAGTGAGCCCTATTGTATTTAGTATTGATATTACTTATATTATGAGCTAATCCTCACCGTGGTTTTTTCCTTCTTGGGTTTTCTATGTAAATCTAGTGTTCACTTGTGTTTGGTGTAAATTTGCTTCAATTTTAGTTATTTTCTTTTCATGATAAATCATCATAACAAATTTAAGGGTTTAATGAATGAATGTGGATCTGAATGCTAATGAGGGTTATGAAGTTTTAAGGTACAACTAATTCACCCCCCTCTTAGTTTTCTTGTGCATTCAACAATTGGTATTAGAGAAAAGTTCCTTGGAAGAAAGATTAACTGGTTAAGGTGGATCTAGGATGGTGCACAAGAAGGAGATCCATATATTTGATGGAACACACTACGCATTCTAGAAAACCAGAATGGAAAGATTTTTGGATTATCTAGCATATGATGTTTGGAAATCAATTCAAAATGGATATACTATACCTACAAATGGTCTAAGCATTAAAGTTGAACTCAAGGTCTATGAAAGAAATAGTAAAGCAAGGTATTCTCTCTTGAGTAGTCTTATAGATTCTAAATTAGTGAAACTTATGAATTTAAAAACTGCTAAAGAAATTTGGGAAAATTTGGAAAGTATTTATGAAGGAGATGATATGGTCAATCAAGCTAAGATGCAGAACTTAAATATCACATTTGAGAACTTGTGGATGTCAAAAGATGAAAAAATTACAAGCTATATGCAGAGGGTAGATGAAGTGGTCAGCTCCATCAAAGGTCTTGGTGGAAAAGTCAAAGAACTAGAAATAGTAAAGAAAATACTTAGAAACCTTCCTAAAGCTTATAGTCGCAAAGTTTTTGCTATTGAGGAATCTCAAAATCTAGAGAATTATACTATAGATCAATTGTATTGCTCTCTAACTGCATTTGAAATGAGAGAATTTGGGACAGATAATGGTGCAAAAGTTGAGACTGCTTTTAAGGCTACAAAAATAGAGAAGATTGAAGAATCATATTGGGAGGATCTTGATGATGTGGAAGTTAAATTTGTGAGAAGGATGAAAAAGTGTACTGGTAATTATAAAGGTAAGTTTCCTTTCAAATGTTTCAATTATGGAAAGATACCTAGGTCACTATGCTTCAAGATGTCCAAACAGAGCTGTGAATGACAAAAACAAGGAGAACAAAGGTAAGATGATTAACAAAATATATTATGTTAGAGAAGATACAAGCATTTATGATGATGAATCTTATTATAGAGATGATGATGATGATGAATGCTTGTTCATGGATTTAAAAGATGAATCTATTTCTACTAACTCTAAAAGATATGTCAATTAATACTCTCCAAAGACAAAGATTGAGAATGAAGGTACTTTGGTATCTACTTTTCATGCTAGATAGGACAAGAACTATTAAATCATTAATAATGGATGATCTAACCATATGACTGGAGACAAGAGTAATATTTTTAGACTTGAAAAGTATGATGGAGGACTTGTTAGATTTGGTGATGATTCAGATGCTAAGATATGTGGAATAGGTTCAATCAGTTTTGATGGCAAGCATAATATGGATGATGTTTACTATTTTAAGGGTTTAAGGCATAACCTCTTGAGTGTTAGAAAAATGTGTAGCAAAGGATACAATATTATGTTTCAGGATGATGTATGTGAGATCATAAAAGGGTCTGAAACTATGATTGTTGCTAGAAGAAGGAGCGATGGAAATGTTTATCAGCTCAAGGGTGTTGATGGTCATTCTTTTATGACTCAGATTAATGAAAGAAATGAGATATCTGCCCAAGATTACAAAGCCTATCAATTCTCTCTACAAGGATTGTCAAATTGGAAAGCAAACGAGAAGTTTCAAAGGAAAAGAACAATCTTCTACCAGATTATTGGAGTTGGTACATACAGATCTTTGCGGTCCTACAAGAGTAATAAGTCTTAAAGGTGATAGGTATTTCATTATTTTGATTGATGATTATTCTAAAATGACATGGGTTACATTTCTTAAAGAAAAATTTAAATCCCTAGTTAGGTTCAAAGAATTCAAAGTTATTGTTGAGAATGAAATGGACATGGAAAAAAGTGTTTGAGGTTTGATAGAGGTGAAGAGTTCACCTCCAATTAATTTAACATGTTTTGTGAGAATCATGGCATAAATAGGAACTTGTCAAATACTTTAGAGTGTTTGGAAGCAAGTTTTATATCAGAAGAAATGAAGAAAAATTGGGAAAGTTTGATACAAGGTCTGATGAAGGAATCTTCCTTAGATATTCTACTAAAAGTAAAGCTTACTGGTGCTACACCAAGAGACCAAGAAAGATTGTTGAGAGTGAAAGTGTCAAAGTTGATGAAGATTTTTAGAACTTAGTTGTGATAAATGGATATGAATCAAATGAGCCTGATTGTTGAGAAAAATAAAAGGCTAAGGAAAAAGAAGTGCAGTTTGAAGAAGAGGAAGAAGCTTCAGAAAAGACCCCTAGAACCCCTAAGTAAGTGCAGAGGAATCATTCTGAAGAATAGATTATTGGAGACAAAAGAAAAGGTGTGTTAATAAGGAATGCTACTAAAGAAGAGATAATTTTTTGTTTACTTTCTGAAGTTGAACCTAAAACAGTAATTGAGGCATGCAAAGATGAACATTGGATAAAGGCTATGGAAGAAGAACTATTGCAGATTGAAAAGAATCGGACTTGGGAAATTGTCCCAAGAACTACAAAACAAAAAAATAATTGGAACTAAGTTGTTATTCATAAAAAAACTGAATGAGAATGGAGAAGTGGTGAGAAACAAAGCAAGGCTTGTGTGTAAGGGATACTCACAATTTTAAGGAATAGAATTTGAGAAGACATTTGCTCTGGTGGAAAGAATGAAAGCTATCAAGATTTTTTTGGCTTTTTCAACACATAAGGACTTTAAAGTTTATCAAATGGATGTGAAGTATGCTTTCTTGAATGGAGAATTGGAAGAAGTCTACATGGAACAACCAGAAGGATTTCAATTATCAAACAAATCAAATATGGTCTGTAGATTGAAGAAGGAATTATATGGATTGAACCAAGCTCCTAGAGCTTGGTATGCAAGGTTGGATAAGTATTTGATACAACAAGGATTCAATAAAGGTATTGTAGATAGTAATCTTTACTTTAAAGTTAAAAATTATCAAACCTTGATTGTGGTTGTGTATGTTGATGACTTAATTTTTGGAGGCAATGAACCTATGTGTAAGAAGTTTGCATAAGAGATGCAAAAAGAGTTGGGGATGTCCATGTTTGGGGAAATGAATTTCTTCCTTGGGCTATAAATCAATCAAATAAACAAAGGTATATTCATTCACAATTGAAGTATGTTAAAGAAATGTTGAAGAAGTTTGGAATGGAAGACTTTAAACCGGTATGTACTCCTATGGTTATTGGTTGCAAGATGAGCAAGAATGATAAATCTCCTAAGGCTAATCAGAGAAAGCATAGATAAATGATTGGTGGACTACTATATCTAACGATTACTAGATCGGATATCATGCATGCAGTTTTTCTTGTGGCTAGATTTCAAGAAGATCATAGAGAGTCACATGTTGTAGTAGGGAAGAGGATATTTAGATGCTTGAAGGGAACTCCAAATCATGGCTTTTGGTATCCAAAGGATACTAATTTCATCTTGAGTGCTTACATAGATGAAGATTAGGCTGGTTGTTGATGATAGGAAAAGTGCAAGTGGTGGTGCATTCTTTCTTGGATGTAGATTGGTATCATGGCTAAGTAAGAAATAAGATTTGGTATCTTTATCTACTATAGAGGCTGAGTATATTGCAAAAACATCTTGTTGCACACAAGTATTATGAATGAGGCAAACATTGAAGGATATCAAAGTAGTGTATGATGAACCAATTTATATCTTCTATGTTAATACAAGTGCAATCAATATCTCAAAGAATCTAGTGATGCATTCAAGGAAATAACATATTTTAATTTGATATCACTTTTTGAGAGAGAAGGTTTTGGAGAATGAAGTGAATCTTGAATATGTTCCTACAAAGGATCAGATTGTTGATATATTCACTAAGGCTCTTCCTAAGGATACTTTTGAGTATCTATGAGAGAAGTTGGGGGTTATTGCCCCTCCTTCTTTGAACTAGATGCATAAGGAGATGCATCAGTCTAGTGGACCTCAAGATTCATTCTTTATTCTGGACTGATGTTGGTGGCTCCCTATTAGGGGGAGTATGTAGTGGCATTGTTGATTTGGCATAGTTTGGTGTGTGCTCCTAAGGGGGAGTATACAAAATAGTAAAGGAAAGATGTTGCAGAGCAATAGTAAGAAGGTTGATTGGTGTCAAAGGAAGAGAATAAACAATACAAATATTATGTCCTTTGTCATTGATGTCAAAGGGAGAGAGAAAGTCATGTGAAAAAGAACAAGTTATCAAGGAGAGAGAAACAAGTAAAGAAGACAAGCTAAAAATGGGGAGAGAAAAATGTGTAAAAGATATGTTATTTAGGGGGAGAAGTAATATGAAGAGTTGCAATATGTTGGTATTTAGAGTTGTTGTGTCATTTATGGTTTTTCACATCATGTGTTTCCATCCATGACAAAGGAGGAGATTGTTGCAAGTATGAGTAGTTATTGTTGTCATTTATGTCAACAAGCCTGTGTTGTCATTGATGTCTATTGTTGAATGAGATTTTTGCAAGAGTATGAGCAGCTAATCTTTTCCATGCTTTGATTAGTTGCATTATGTTGTCATTAGTAAAGCTACTGATGTCAACCTCTAGTGTTGCTTTGATAAGATTTTGTCTATATGGTTGAGGAAGTATTGAAGATGATGAGGATGTGTCTTTAGTGCTTGGTTTCCAAGTTCTTTTGATAAAATTTGATAAAAAGAGGAAATAGTGTGTTGCAGTGGTGTTCTGGGTTACAGAGGTGTGTTCTTGTGTTGCTCCGCATTTCTTCTAGGTTGAAGATCTGCTTGTGCAATTTGGATATGTTGGTGAGAGTAGTTTAGAGGTGTTATATTCAATATTTGGTGTGTTGGATCATTGTGCAGAAGAAGACGTGTTCACCAATGTTTGAATTGTGTATTGCAGAGGAGTCTAAGAGAAATGTCTTTGCTCCACGTTTCTACACAAAGTGGTTTCAGGTCTTGTGGTTCTAAAGGTGTGTTGATTGTGTCAGTATCATTGTTTAGTCAAGGTGGTTTGAGGTTTGGTGCTTCAAAATTCAGTTTCTTGTGTTACAGTGTATGGTAGAGTTATCTGAGTGCACTATGTGTGTACATTCTTTAGGTGGAAGTTGTTGCAAAGGAGTTTGTTAGATTTCAAGGTGTTTGTGGAATATTCTTGATCATGTTCAAGCGTGTTGTGCGGTTCACAAGTCATCATTGGAGTTTTAAGGAAGCATGTACTTCAAATTTTAATGGTGTTTACACTACTTGCGATGGAAAAAATTTATTTGTAGAAGTGTTTTGTAGTGTGGTGTGTTGATTTGGTTCCTAGCTAAGGTGTGATGTGGTCCACTATCACTTCTACCTACCACGGAAGTGTTTTGGCACTGACCTAATTTGAATTTGCACAGTTGATTTGCATATCCAACCTTGGAGAAGAGTTTCAAGGTTGAAGAAAATATAAGTATGAGTTGATTTTTTGAGGGATGATAAGATAGATGCAAGAGATGTGAAAGATGCGAAGTGCAGATTTATAGAGTGTGAATTTGAGTTATGCAATGTGAGCTTTCATGTGCTAGATTATTGGATGCAGTGAGCAAAAGGTGTCTACGATTCTTCAGTCATGTTGCAAAGGTGTTGATGATGTTGTGGTGGATTCTCTTTTACATTGAGATTCTTTTCTCTATGTAACATTTCATCTCTATCTTCTTTTCTATTTTGGCAGTGAGCCTTTATTCTTTGGGAAGTGAGCCCTCTGATAGTGAGACCTATTGTATTAAGTGTTGATTTACTTATATTATGAGCTAATCTTCACCATGGTTTTTCTCTTCTTGGGTTTTCCACATAAATTTGGTGTTCCCTTGTGTTTGGTGTTAAGTTGCTTCAATTTCTTTTATTTGCTTTTCATGATAAATCATCATAATAGATTTAAGGGTTTAATGAATGAATGTGTATTTGAATGTTAATGAGGTTCACTTTCCATAGTGGAGCATTCCTTTGCACCTTCTACCCAACTTTAATCTCTGTTGGAGGATAAAAAACACAATCTCATCCCTTCAAGCTCTCAATAATTACAAAACTCCATACTTGCAACAAAATATTAGAGCTCTTCAAAAAAAACCAACCACATACTTTCTCTCCCAAATCATCTCATCACACTCAATCTCAACCAACAATATTCCTCTGCAGTCTCTTCAATACATCTCCCAACAATCCAACCTACTTTAATACCAAAACTATCTAGTTATGACTAGGGGGCTTTATCAAGAAACCCAATCACATAGCCAACACAACACCAAATTTACAAAATAATATAATTTTACTTATTTCAATCATAAACATGAATTTTATACCACAACAACATCTGCAAACACAATAAGATACAAATTTTATTCAATCAGGTAACATCTACAGGAGTAAAAAATTATATTATTCAAAATGTTCAATAATTCTATTTCAAATGTTTTTGTTCCAAAAAACTACTACCAGGCCCCCTCTCGAGCCAATATCCAAAGAAACTCTTAGGCTTATTCAATTCTCAATTGGTTTCACAACAATAAAACTCCCAAACCACTTGAGCAATTTTCCCCTAAACCAACACCAACCTTCAGCTTGTTTATTCCCCAAATCCCTTTGTTTCACTTAAAAATTTCCAAGATCCCCTCTTGGCTAGTAGAAAACCCTTTACACAACATTATATTGTTTCTTTTATACTTCACTTAGTAGGAAGTTAAATCATTTTCACATGAGTTATGGAATTGAACAATCACAAATTGTTTAATCTCTTTTGAATATCATGTGTCAATATTTAAATGGCTCTCAAAACATTTGATGTAATGTTCTAAGATTGTTAGAGCATTAGTATCCATTAGGAACTCATAATCCAAGTTGTCGAAGCTTTCCACCCCACTAGGAATTCTTTTTATTGGGGGTTCCAACTCTATTAGGAACCAAGAAGTTAGAACTTTATCAAAGGTTCCTACTTCTTAGAGTCTGTCAAAATGTTATTCATTGTAGCCCTTGCCAGGGGTTTTGACTCTATTTGGAACCCAACACCCTTAGCTCTTTGTCAATAATTCTGACCCTATTGGGAACCCAACACCAAGTACCATATCAAAGGATTCTTATCTCCTTAGGAACTCCTGAAACATTAAACTTAACTCTTTGTTGGGGGTATCGACCTCATTGAGAACCTGACATTGAGTAACTTATCAGGGGGTTCTGATCTCCTTAGGAACTCCCAAAATATTTAAATTATCTCTTTGTCATGGTTTTCAACCTCATTGGGAATCCAACATCAAACACCATATTAGAGGTTCCTTCCTTTTAAGAACTATATGATCACTTGAACAAAACTCACTTCCATTAGGACTTAGAATAAAATGAGAATATTTAGAACTTACACATCAACTAGGAACTATTTAGAGAAATGCTAGGTACTAAGAACCTTCCATAGCTAGCGAGGTTTTATGGAACACCTTAAACCTCTGACAGGTTCATGATGTTGACAAAACTTCCAACCACCCATAACTTTGTGATTTTTCATCTAATTTCCTCCAAATTTGACCTAGAGATACCCTTTTGGCTCCTCTATAAGGAGATGCCTTGAACTTGATAAATTATGAATCTAAAATTTCCTCCTAAAGTGAACCAACCAAAACTAAATTGGAAGAGAAAATAAAACTTGAAATATTTTTGGTTGACACTCAATCGCCTATGGATCCAGGTGCCCTTGCATGAAAACTCCATGATCTCTTGATGTTTTAGCTCCATATCTATTTTTGTATTCCTTCTATTTTATTAACATATCTATAAATTATGCACATATGACACAACCAACAAGAATTTATTTTCATTATCTAGGTCTATCAATCATTGAACCACTTTTACACATTTTTAACTTTTAATATATGAAGTAGATCTTACTTGGCTTCATCTATCTTATGGAGAAACAAAAATACTAGAGTTCTACTTCTTGAATTGTAAGATTCCATGGGAATTTACACTTTGTTCCTAAAAGGTAGGATTCTTCGTTATCTCATGAATTTATGTGGTTGTACTTCCCCAAACTCTATTCTTCTTGTCATCTTAGTGGATCCTTAATGTTCGAAAACATAAACACACAACACCTTACATGATAATGGTTCAAAAAAATTAAGAATGATATATTTTAAATTATTGAATAAGTGGACACTAATGCATTATATCATAGCTTGTTATATTCAATTACAAATTTTAAGAACTTACACTCTTTGAAAATTCTATGTTGAATGATGAAGATAACATTTTATTTTATTCAATTTAATGATTTATGGATAATTCTTAAGAATATTTGGACAAATATTTTTTTTATATAGAATAAAGTCTAAAAATTAAGGAGGGGGAGGAAATAAAGCTGGAAAACAAGATATAAATGATAATTGATAGGAAGATACAAGTCATATTTAAGGAGAAAGTGGGGAAATAATTCTTCATGTCTTAATTTATAATTCTCTTGAGAATAAAATTCCTCGTATTAGGAAGGTGTGATTCAATTAGATGATGAAAGAGTGATGATTTTATTTCAAATATGTCATGAATCTTATTAGTCAAAATGAACAAGTAATGCAACTAAAAGAACTTTCAATATCCTTAAGGCACATTTTTTAGAAAGGGACAAAGTATGCATTTATGAAAAGTACCCTAATGGGCTATATATATGTTATAGAAAGGTTGTAAGGTGATTTGTACATATTGGGTCCATAAAAATGAAGGGTCAAATTTTATGGGTTTGACTCCTAAAAAACTATAATGGGGATTTAACTCTTAAAGAAAATAAATAATATAGAAAAATATATACACAATTCATACCATGTTTACAATATTTGGTTAAAAGTGAATAGTTTTTGTTTCTTGGTTTCATTCCTTTAGTGTGTGTTTGTTGGCCCTATCTAGGCTAGTTGGTTTAAATACTCTAGATTTTTTTTTTCATAACTCATGAGACTTGTTTCATCCACCTTTTGGTTGTTACTATGTAAAAGGGTCCAATCCCTACTTTAGTCCCATTTTTTACCAACATAAAAAATTCATATTATGCCAAATAAATAAATAGAAGATAAAGTAGTAGAATCGAGTGGATGCATGTAAGTTCAAATCCATAGAATTATACTAGTTCAAAATTTAATATCATAATACTTGCTCCAAGGTGATCATCATCTTTTCTATTAATTTCATGAATTTGTGAATATGAATACAATTAGTGGATCATTAATTACTTTGTTGAGAATTTTATAAGTTATTAATTCTCAGTTCAATATAGCTAGCTACAAAATAAGGCGAGTTAAAAAACATTGTTGATATGTTTCTAATGTTCTTGTGGGCCTCAAAAAGGGAAATTATATTGTAATGTTGTAGTGAGATAACATCAATAAAACACAAAGTTATATAGTTTTTCCAAATTGAATTTGTCTAGGATAATTTGTTGAGATATTTTTTTGTATTTTATAGTTATCACTTATTTCATCTCATTTATGTAACTGCCCACAATCAATTCTAGCACTTAAGAAAATATAGTTCTAAGATAATCTACTATTTTGATAAGTAAATGCAATAAACTCTAGAATATAAGAAACCATATTTCTAAGAGAATTTACTATTTTATTTAGTAAAATATTAAGAGAAAAACATTCATAATCAAATAAGTTGAACTAGCTATGGAATATATGTTAATTACATATCACATAGCCACCATTTAAGTAGAGAATCATTAATCAATAATTTTGAATTACAAATATATACTATCTTATTAACCATTCATGTTATGGTATATAATAGAATTTATCTAGAGAAAAATTCCTTATTAATATTTGATACCAAGTTCAACATCCCAAACGATATTACTAAGAAATGAAACTGGGTGTGGATTATTAGAGGAACAAAAACCTTAATGGGTCCCATTGAATTACCAATACTTGTGGATAGAATTGGAATATATGTACCTTATGGGTGTAACTTAATTTTTAAATGTAAACCTTGTAGGTGTAACATGCATGTGTAAATTCTATCTAAGTTGGGGTTAGGGCCTATGAAGAAAGTCCTACCCATAATTTATATTTTGAATATAAATAAAGGCTATGGATCCCTACATATCAAGTAGACTAATATAATGCATTTGTAATCTAATATATTTTATGTGATCATTTTCATTTCTTGGAACCATCAATATATTGGTGTATTCTTTTATTCTTATGGATTTTATTTTATGTTTGATTATTGATCTATATCAACAATCTCATATGGTATTGTAAATACCTAAAATTGGCACTTTGTTAATTCTAATTATTTCTTCTAAAATTGATCATTCGCATTTACTGACATTTATATTAATTAAATAATATTTTTATTATTTAATTAATATTTATCACTAATTCCCATCATCCCCTATTCCTCATCTAAAATCATTTCTTCTATTCATCCCTAAGGTCTAGCTTTTAGTAAATAATTATTTAATAATTACTTACCTAAGCCATATTCCCCCCTTTCCTCTCAAATTTTATTTTTTTCACTTTTCATTATCTACTCTAATCATATCTCACCTCTTAATCGTCATCTAATCATTTGCACATGATCTTATCAACGATTAATCAAATATCTGACCCACCCAAGTCCCCACGAGGATCCACTTTTCATTGCATGTACATGCATACAAATGACAAGTGGTACTTGAGGGTATAGCCAAATCTTCCATTCCTTAATTTAAATTTAGCCTAGATACTTGGGGCATGGGGAAAATCCCCTATTCCCAATAAATCCAAAATTTTACTTCCTCATGTCCTTTGAAGTATGATACATTCCAATATCTAATATTTTAAAATTCTTCCAAATGTACCTTATGGTACCCATCAAATCCACACCAACCACTTTCCCCTATACCCAATCTTCGTGATTGATCTTCTTACAATCTTGGAGCATCTCTTTCTAACTAATCTCCATTAGACACTTGTACATCTCTCCTTCCTCGAGACATCTCATACATTTTGAGCCCTTGATCTTCCCTTTGAATCATAGACCTCCATTGAACCCTCCAAAAAATTATCAATTGGAGGTCCCCAAGCTATTTCCATCAATCTTTTGAAAGAAATATTATGTTATCAAATTGAGCACTAGCGTCACTTAGCAAATTGGGAAAATCCACTTTCAATAGTGCAACTAGGAAGTTTAATATGAGTTTTATATGTTTGTATTGATTTTAATCTCTTACATGTCTAATATTGAGTGTTTTCCTTTGATTGTGGTTGAGAAATTTACGTTGTTATATGCTATTCATTTGTAGTCACTTTCAATTGCGCATAGGTATAAGAAATTATTATTTGAAAAAAATAACAAGGTTATGATCCTTTATACATACAAAGGGGAATATAGGAGTAGAAATATCTCATTATGTGTTGGGCCACATTTTTATTTTGCATTTAGAATTTATAATAGTTGGAGAGAATTACATTTGTGAGGCTCTTCTAGTACACTATTTTATATATAGGAAAAGTACGGTGTCTAAAGAAACCCCTATATAAACATATTAACCCTCGATTTGATGTCTTTAGGTGTTATTTATAAAATTTCGTCAAAGTTTTGTTCATTCCTGAGAGAAACAATGTTAAACATGGTATATCTTATGTCATGTGGATAAATAGTAAATGGTGAAAATAATAGATTTGGGTGATTTTTTATCACAATACTACATGCTAGTTATATGTTAAGCATGAGTCTAGCCTAGTTATTTATTTATTCTACATTAAAGAACTTAGACTTAGAGGAGGTCTTTGAGTTGAACCCCAAGATAATCTTTTGCTTATTTTTTTAAGAAGACATCAACTAAGTTACTACATTGGTAACATTAATATATAGTCAACATATTTTAATGAAATATAGCACTATCTAATAGGTCTAATTATCAAGGAAAGGAAATTTTTTGAAAGTTTTTTTTAAAAATATATATATATATATATTTGGATTAAGTAGAGAACAAGTGTTTCATTGGATCAATTTTTTTATATTTATGAAAAAAAATTGCGCAATGAAAAAGTACATTCTAGTTAGTCAACATTTTGCAAGGCCAATCTAGTCAATCCATAGTCAATAGTAGTATTATATCATATGATAATAATATAGTGTCTCACACTTGACTTTCAATTCTATATATTTCCATTTTTTAATTTTTTATTTAAATTTTTTTAAGGATTAGTGGACTATTTGTAGTTTTTTAAATATATGTCATCCCATTTTTAAATGATTGTAACATTCTCAAGTAGCTCATAGAGGTATGGTATTCATCAAATTTTTATCTTTATTTTTTTTTACCTACTCTTCTTAACATGTAGGTGGCTTTATGTTTTTAGGATATACTAGTGGAACGTTTGTTATGAATTTCATTAAATGAGATTATTTTAAGATCCTAGGTTTTGTGGAAGATTGTTTGTTTTGGAAAAAAATCAAAAGAAAACACACATGCATTCTTTAGCATTGTTGATTAGGCCATGAGAACCTTTTCCTTTCTTTCTTTTTTTTAACTTTAATGTCTCATAATCTCCAATATCATCTTGAGGGAAAGATTCTCTAAGTGGTATAGTTAAAATTAAAAAAAATGTTGAAAAAGGATGTTATCTAAAATAGGAAATAATTTAATATATTAAAAGTCATAATTTGTGTCATTTTGAAATGGTTGTCAAATGTTGTATTTTCGGTTCTGTAATTTCTTCTTAAAGAATATTTTTGTTATTAAGAATGATTATATTATGGATTAATTTATAGAGGAGGAATTATTATCTTCAAATTTATTTCAAAATAATAGTAAAGGTAGAAATGAAAAAACAAGTTAACATGTTTCTATTGTGACAAAATAGGGAATTGTGTGGATTATTGTTTTAGGAGGAAAAGATATCGAAGAAATCAACATCAAACATACTCTTGATTATCCATAGAATGATATCATTATGAGATTAGATGATCATATAAAATTAATTATTATTATTAGGATCAATCTAAATAATGTATAGATTCGTTAATTTAGAATAGTTATAATACATTCAACATAATGTGTTATTAGTATAGGATAAGTGGTGTTTCATTGAATCCTAGTATTGACGAAATATTTAACGTGTTTGTTTGAGTGTATCTTGGTCATATATACCAAAAATAAATCAATTTAATCTTCAATTTTGATAGTTGGTTCAAGAGGATATTGGATATCATGTTAAAGAACACAACTTCATTTTACTATTTGAGGCTATAAATCTAGAGATTGCTAATTTTAGTGTTCTATGGTAATTATGATGGTTTGAGGATTGTGAATTTTGTAGGCTTAAAATAGGATCATGGGGTATCTTCTATGTTATGAAAATTAGATAATATGAATATTTTAATTATTGATTTGTTGTGAGCTTCATAGTTGGGTTCAATATCTAGGTCATCCTCATATTTCTAGAGTAAACAATAATCAAATTGTTATGAGATTCAAAGTATAGGCTTACACCTCCTTGATGATTAGTCTCTAATATCTTTCTTTAATTTTTTGGCCATGCATATTTCCAATAATAAATTTTGGACCTTCTACCTAGATCAAAATATTGGAGTGATTGGATTATTTTTCAAACTTATAGTCTAGGCTTCAAAATTTTACAATCATCACTAGTTGGTAGGTCCTTAATTAGACCTCTCTTCATTTGCAATAATACTTCCACATGGTTCCTTTATGATCTCTCATGTGTGTATGGAGTTAACATTATATTCCATGATGAATAATTGATATGTTTCTAACATATAGATTAGAAGAAGCTATATAATATGTTTGAATCCATATTATGCAAACCTATAATCACTTATAAGGGTGAAATATTTTATTATCCCTCTTAGGAAATGTGTCTCAACCTTGCTCCTGATGTTCAAAATGTAATTTTCAAGATATAAAACTGAAAAAGTCAAATTTTAGGCTATACTTGTTTTTGACAAAATAAATATTCTACATTTTTTGGCATTGATTCCTAGCTACCTAGCACCTCTTCAATCTCAAGAATTTTAAAAAATGGACCAACAATCCTCCCCAATCAAAATTTATGACCTCCTGAAGTTGGGCCTCCCTCTCTAGAAATGTAAAAATATCTAACACTTAAAAGGGCTATAAGAGGAATTTACACTTGTTGACCACCTTATGACGTGTTATGAAATGCCATATAAGATATATTTTAATAGAGATGATAAAGAAAAAATAGAACACCCGATTTTTTGAGTGGATTGTGATGAGCTTATGGTAGGTAGACGACATATGCTATTTTTAGCCTATGGACTCATCTTCAAATTTGGATGTTGGATTTCTAACTAGAGATTTGGACATCATGTATTGGGTGGTTTTAGCTCATCGTTTTATAATTAATATTTTTTGGTTGTATGTATTGTGTCTCCTTTATATTGGGTTCTTGAGATGGAGGTTATGATAGTAAGTTTTGTAGGTATTTTTATGTTGTCAAAATTACTCTAGATCTTTGGTTGGTGATAGTCTTGTAAAGCTTAGACTTTGCAAGTGTATTGTAACTTTTGATTAATAAATAAGAAATTTAGTTACTTTGTAGCATGGATTTTTTATCCCAAAAGGGTTTCCGCCATGTAATTCATTGTGTTATGCTATATTAATTTTATGTTTATTTTCTTGTAACTATGTGATTAGCTTAATTTTTGCACATACCTACTCTCATAGATTAGTGTAGGAAGTATTTTTTTCATCTCTACTTCATTTCACTTGATATCAAATCTTGATCAACTCATATTCTAGGTGTTGGGGAAATGATTTTTTGGAACTAATATTTGATTGAATGTGACCTTGTAAAAAAATACTTTCTTGTAGGAAAAATTGAAAGCACATCAAGGATAAAAATAGAGTTCTCATGAATCAAATTTGAAATTTGGAAGCTCAAGATGAAGGATATGCTTATGGACATAGATATATGGGTTGTAGTATCTAGATCCTAACTTACTACTATAGTATAAGAATACTAGGAAAAAATGGATATAAAAGTGAAGGGTCTCATTAGGCTCTATTTGGTAGACTATATTTTTGAACTCATGAAGAAGCCAATGTTACAAATCCCTAAAGAAATTTGGGTGAGACTTATCAAGCTAAATCCTTGGTAAATAATTTCTCTTGAGAATTTTTTTTAAAGCCCCAAGATGAAGGATGATGGTTTTGTGGTCAAGCACTTGGATGGTTTCAACGTGATTGTTGCCCATTTGTACTTTGTTGGAGTGAAGATGGAGGAGGAAGATCATTGCATGACTTTGTTATACTTGTGGGATCATTTGGTGATGAAAATTAGTATTACTACCTTTAAATTTAAAATAGATGAGGTAGTTGTATTATTATTTTCAAAGGAGATGTACATAATTTTTTAAAATTAGCTAAGGAGGCCCTAGCTATTCATTGAAGATTGAAGGACAAAGAAAACAAGAATAAGAAAAAAAGGTAATTATAGATCCAAATATCTTGGAAAAAATGAGGTTAAGAATTGTAACTAAGGAAAGCATAGGAATTTAAAAAGAGACTACAAGGATGAGAAAAAATAAGAATGATTCTAATGATAAGTCTGAAAATTCCTCTTAGGATGATGGTGATTTTTTGTCACAACCTTGGAAATGGATGGAATAAAAGGTGCATGGTTGATATATTGGGTTTATTTTCCACATGACCTCACATCAAGGTTGGTTTTCTAAGTATGAAGAATATTATGTTTTCTTAAAGGGTGCAAGATGGTGAGAGGGGTATGGTTCTTTCAAAGGGTATTTATATAGGAACTCTATTTTCACTAGATGAATTCATGATTCAATGCAATACAGGTCTCATGTTCTTGCATTAAAGAGATCTAAAAAATATATACCTTCACCATTAGAATAAATGATAAAGATATTTTTTTCATCCACTTTTAATGGTGTACTTTTTTGGGTTCCGAAGGGTGCTCATGCTTTAGAGATTAAGGCACTAATTGATAAGATAATGCTATGGCACTAGAGGATGGACCATCTAGATTAAAGTGATCTAAGGGACCTAAAAAATAAAAACCTTATTGAAGGGTTAAATTATTGTAATCTTGAATTTTATTGTGAGAATTATGTATATGGAAAATGGAACCATGTTTAATTTTACTCTAGTTCTCATAAATCTTCCAAAGTATTGGACTTAATCCATTTGATGTATTTGGTCATGTTAATTTTCCTTCAATTTCTAAATATATATATTATTGATCTTTTGTTGATGACTACAGTAGAAAGACATGGGTATATTTCCTTAGAATTAAATCTAAAGTATTCAATAATTTTAAATTTTTAAGGCTCTTTTAAAGAATTAGACTACTATGAATATTAATATTTTTAGTGATAATTGTAGTGAGTTATAATTAGTAGATTTTGAAAAATTATATGAATATCACAAGATAGAGAGACATAAGGAAAAATTGTACACCCTGATTAGAATGGAGTTACAAAAAGAATGAATAGGACATTAGTGGAGAGGGCTAGGAATATGCTTAGCAAATCCAACTTGGAATAATTTTCTTGGGAAAAATTAGTTGAGATGGCTTGTTACCTAGTTAAAATGTTTCCTAGATTAAATTTTATTGAGAAGACACCTATGAAGGTTTGGACAAGAAAAATAATCCATTAATACATCTTTGTGTCTTTGATTATGAGGTATGTACACACATGCCTAAGGAGAAGTAGTGTAATTTAGAGAACAAGGTTATAAAATATATATTTATTAGAGCTATTCCCCATTAGTGTGAAAGGGTACAAGCTTTGGGTTCATATGACTAAAATACTTTTGTATGGTAGAATATTTATATTTAGAGAAGTTAAACCTTCTTCCATAGTATTGTAGAAAAAAGATGAGAAAAAATGTGCCTCAACTAGCCCCAAAGGTTGAGCAAGTTGAACTAGACGCCCACGAAGGACTTGAAGAAGAGAAAAGATAGTTTAGAGAGTTCCAAATAAGAGATAAAACCTCCATCTTAGTCATTAATAAGGCCCATTCAATAAAGACAACAACGAGATAGGTATGCTCCTCCTGGTTGAATATTTATTTTTTATTACTATCATTGATGATTTTAGGATTGTGAAGCAAGTTGTGGGTACAGATGACTCAGAGTCCTCAAAATTGGTCATGGATGAGGAGATGGATGCATTGAATGAAAATTACACATGGGACTTGGCACTCTTTCCTAATGGATGGAAACCTATTGAATGCAAATAAGTGTTCAAAATAAATACTTGTTTTAGATGGTAGTGTTGAGAAGTACAAGGTGAGATTGGTTGTGAATGGATATTTTCAAGTTGAGGGAATTAAAGGTTGAGAGAAATGATTATGGTGAGGATTTATCTTTAGTTGATAAGTTGCCATCCATTTAGTTCTTATTATTTATTACAAAAAAATAATAATCTTGAGGCTGTGAAGATGGATGTGAAGACAACTTTCCTTTATAGTGGTTTGGAGAAATAAATTTACATGACACAACTAGAGCACTACATTGAAAGAGGTAAATAAAATTTGGTTTGTAAGTTGAAGAAATATTTTTTTGGTATTGAGAAGTCTCCTAGGATTTAGTGCAAAAACTTTGATTATTTTATGTTGGGATTGGGGCTTCTAAGATCCAAATTAGATCATTACTTCTATTATTTAAGATGGATGGTGATTGTTTCCTTGTTATCGCATTATATGTTGATGATATGTTATTTTACAATAATGAAAAGGACATGATTTATGAATTGAAGTCTTAGCTTTCAACATAGCTTGAGATAAAAGACTTAGAGGTTGCCAAGTTCATCTTAGGTATGGAGATTAGAAGTGATAGACCAAACACAAAATTTTGGTTGGGATAGATCAAGTATGTGAACTTAGTGTTGGGAGATTCAACATTATGACTTATAATTAATATTGTATGTTCCTATTTCTATGTGGACCAAGTCATCAATAAAATAGTGTTTGAATTACCATAATGAGATAAAATATATGGATCTAGTACCTTATGCTAGTGCTATTAGGAGCTTAATATATTATATGGTGTGTACTAAACTAGACAACACTCAAGAAATGAGAGTCTTGAGCTAATTCATGACATCTTGAACAACTAAATTGGGAAGTAGTGAAGAGGGTTTTTATGTTTTTAGGACACCTTTGAGTAATATATTTGTTATTATGCTAATTATATAAGGGATAAAATTAGTGATTAGTCATGGATTTGTGGATTCCTATTAAGATAAGAATATTGATATCAAGATATTGAACACTAATGGATATATTTTCACTATGTTTGGTGGTGTAATCAATTGGATGAGTAAACAATAGGTTGTGGTTTTTTGGTCCAATATAAAAGTACAATACATGTAAAATACTAATTCTTGTAGGAAATCCATTTGAATTAAATATTTGTGCTCAAATGTGGGGTTGACTCCAAGAGCTATTATAGTTCTATAAGACAATCAAAGTGTCATATGTCTAAAAAAGAACTAACCCTCCATGAAAGTGTGTCATATATTTATGTCTAGTATCATTTTCTCCATGATGTAGAGGATGGGGGTGACATTGGAGAAATTTAACACTTTGTAAAATGTAGCAAATGCATTGAAAAGATAGTGAGTAAATAAAAGTTCAAATGGTCTTGAGTCTATGGGCCTCTCAACTCTTAGAAATTATTTGATAGTGTTGGTACTTATTTTACTCTTGCAAGATATTTTACAAGTGGGATATAGGAAATATTTCAAATTTTCTCCTAATATTTATAATGTAAAAATATATAATTTTTAGATTATAAAAAATTAATTTTTGGGCTAAAAAGATGGTTTTTGGAAAATATAAATAGTCAAGGTTGTTGAACACTAGTTCCTTGATGCTTAGTACATAGATCTCTTTGAGTTTGATAGTTAAAAGAAGGTCCCAAACGACCTCCCAAACCAAAGGTTTTGGCCTCTAAAAGTTAGGCCTCTTGTATTGAAAATGTAAAAATAAATGTGATACACAAAAGAATTGTGAGAGGGAATTACACTAGTTGATAAATTTATAATGTAGGTTATGACATATCATAAGGAAACTTTGAAAAGATATAATGGATCCAGAAATGGAGCACCCGAGTTGATGAGTGGATTATGACAAGCTTATGGTAGGAGGAAAGAATGTGTTATTTTTAGCCTATGGACATACCATAGGATTTGGGTGTTGTAGATTTCTAACCAAGGATTTGGGTGCCATATTTTGGATAGTTTTATCTCATGGGTTTTTAATTATCATTGGATACATTCATTTTTTGTATCATATTTATTAGGTGCTTGAGATGCAAGTCTTGATAGTGATTTTTTCCAAAATTATTTCAAAACTCTAGTTGATGATATCCCTATAAAGGTTTAGACTTTGTAAATCTGTTGTAGCCCTTGATTACTAAATAATACATTGAGTTGCTTTGGTGTGTGAGGATTTTCTTCTAAAAGAGTTTTCCCCATGCAAATCACTATGTTATGGTATATTACTTTTGTGTTTATTTATTTGTAATTGTGTGATTAGTTTAATTTTTTCGCATATCTCCTCTTATAGATTAGTGTAGAAAGAACTTTATGTACCTCTTCTTCTTTTCAATTCCATCATAGATTATTTCTAGACGGGATGTTGGGCCCTCTCTTTTCATAAGAATAGTAAACTTGAATGTTGTCTTCATTTGGCCTCACCAAGTTGTGTTTTAGGTGATAGTGGAGAAAATCATTTACCTTGGTGGATCCCTTTGAGTTACCAATACTAATAGTATATCACCGGTTATGTATACCTTGTAGGTGAAACTTGCATATGTTAATGTGTTCATTATAGGTGAAACTTGCATGTGTAATCTATTCCAATATTACATGTAGGATCTTAATAGGATATCCTAACCTTATTTATCTTGAATGGTGTATGAATAGAGGTTATGTCTCCCACCATTTAAAGGGTGATTAATAGTTTTACTTTGACTCTTAATTTTATATATTGATTTTTATTCTTCACATCTATTAACCCCTAGACATATTGGTATTCTCTTATATGCTTTGGAGATTCTTTTATATTTTAATATAGGTCCACTTCGATAATATCCCACAAAGTGTCATATGAATTTGGTACAATAGATATTCATCAACCCTCAACACTAAGTTGACAAAGTTTAATTTTAAATAAGATGTATTCACCACATTAGGTAGCAATGACAAAATCTAAGAAGACCATATTTGGGAATCTTCATTCACTAGATTACTTTGAGATCCATCACTTAGAGTGTGTGAATTATTGGTTCCTTATTTATTGTGAGTATGAATATTGAGATTGAATTAAATTATAATCAATATAGTTAAAATATATATATCAAACAAAGTACAAATTAATAGTTGTGCACTATTAACTAACAACATGACTAACTTGTTTGATATTGGAATCACAAAATTGTACAATTTTACTTGATTGAATATAATCTATAATTAAAATAGAAGGTTTATAACTATATTCTTCAACCTTCTAACCCTTTCAAAATTTTCTTGATAAATATCTAAATTAACAGTAAATCAATGATCACTAACATATAATGCAATTAAAAAACCATAATTTTTTTGAAAACTTAAACTGACCTTCCAAAATGATGTGAAATATATATTCATAATCATGGTTCTCACATCATAAAGTGTTATTTTTAATGCTACATACATGTTAGCTATTGATTATTAATAAGCAAATCATTAAACATTAGTAGACAATCCAATCCTCAAGAGTTAAAACATAATTTAGAAAACAACAAACTAAACTTCAAATAAATAATATATTTATATTCACAAACTTTTGATCGAATAAAATACATACCAATATCAAAAGTGGTAAACACACCAGAAGGTTGGCATTCAATTGGCGAGGGTGATTATATGTTCCTTGATTATGCAATCTGCCAAGGTTCAAACTCCCAAAGGTGTGATATATAAGGAATGAGGTTGGGATCATGTCTCAAACTACTTTTGTGGAATGGATACTTAGCCCTTAACTCTCAGCTAAATAAATCTCGACATAACCTTAAATTCCCATATCAGATAACAAAAATGAAAGGAAGTCAGGTAAGCGGAAGCAACTTCCTACACTAATCTAAGTAGGAGAGAGCTGAATTTTTTTCTTAAACACCTTTAACTATTACAGATTTAGATGCACATACATATCATAAACAAATAAACAAAGAACTCATAACACATAATTTTACATGGGGAAAACCCTTTTGGGAGAAAAACCCCACACTTCAAAAAATGGCCCAATTATATTATTCAACATCAATTAAATAGATACAATATAATTGTAGAGCTATTCTCTTGCATGAATCTTCACACTTCTCAATTCTGGAGTAATTTCGGTAGCATAACAGTACTTCAATAAAACAACACACAACTCCAAAATACAAGTGCTCAATATATAAGATCTTACAATGCATAAATTAGAAATTTCTAAAAAAATTGTCAAAGGTTGAATGTGCAACATGGAAAGCATCAAAAACACTGCAAACACACAATGGTAAGTTTCCAATTGTCACCATATGCCAATCTACAAAATCTGCACTTGCCAAAATAACTGCACCTCGATAACTCACATTTCATGTAAACACAACACCGAAATAGAAAAACATTTATGCACAACTCCACCTGTAAAAAACAACTTTCCAACTTGACTCTTCATCCGAATAGAAATTGCAAGTTATAACTCACAAAACAAAGTGAAAAAATAAGCATATTTAATTTTTAGAAAAAACAATTCTTATGGAAAAATCAAAGGTTGAGACACCTTCTTTTTCCAACATTCTCCTACTTGTTGAGCCTTTCAAGAGCCAATGAAAGTAATAGGATTTAATTTCTATAGGTCGTGAGTCCCATAGACTCGGAACACCATCTAAACTTTTCTATGCTCATTGGCTTTGTTAATGCAACTTCAACATTCGTCAGGGTGTCAACTTTCTCCAACTTCACCTTTCCATCTTCCACCATATCACGAACAAAATGGAATTGAACATCAATGTGCTTTGTTCTGGCAAGGAAAGTACGATTCTTTTCCAAGCAAATGGCACTCTGACTATCACAATAGCTAGTAATTTTCCCTGCATCAAAACCAATATCAAAACACAAATTCTTAAGCCAAATAGCTTCCTTACAAGCATGAGTAGTTTCCATGTACTCTGCTTTTGTAGTGCACAAAGTGACTACAACATGCCGCTTACTCATCCAATTGATAGCACCACCATACATTGTGAACGCATAGCCACTGGTGGATCTTTTGCAGTCAATGTCACCTACCCTATTTGAATCCACATATCCATGAATACTCACTGAGTGTCAAGATCTAGTAGGATAACCATGAAAAAATAAGGAATAATTGGAAATAGCCTACAAATATCTTAACACTCTCTTCACTGCATCCCAATGCACCCGTCCAGGATTAGCCATAAATCGACTAAGGACACCCACTACTTGGGAAATGTATGGCCTCATACAGACCATATCATACATAAGACTGCCAACAACACTTGCATATGGTACTTTGATTATTTCCTCAATCTCAGTAGGAGATTTTGGACAATCCTCCACATAAAGCTTCATCCCCTACAATACAAGAACAACTAATTGTCTGCAAGTTGTCATGATGATCCTCTCCAACATTGTATTCACATACTTTCTCTGGCTCAACCAAAGCTCTTTGTAGCTCTATCTCTTCTAATATCCATCCCTAGAATATACCTCCCTACACCTAGATCCTTCATCTCAAACTGTGCTGACAACTGAGACTTCAAATCCAAAATCAAACTTTTACCATTCCCAAAAAACAAAATATCATCTACATGCAATGCAATTATGAGAATGTGACCATTATCAAATTTGCAATGAACACAATGGCCAGATTTAGATCTAAAAAATCCAAATGACAACACCTAGGTATCAAACTTCTGGTACCACATTCTAGGAGACTACTTAAGACCATACAAAGACATTTTCAACTTGCAAACAATATTTTTGTTACCTTTAACCACAAAATGCTCTAGTCGTGACATATAAATCTCTTCCTCCAAGTCACCATGAAGGAGCATTGTCTTCACATCCATCTGTTCCACTTCTAGATCATACGCTGTTGCGAGAGATAACAGGAACCAGATAGATGTCAGCTTAGCAACAGGAGAGAAAATCTCACCATTGTCAATTCCCTCCACTTGAGAATATCCCTTAGCAACCAACTGTACCTTATGCTTCTCAATAATGTCATCTGGACCAGCTTTTCTTTTGAACACCCATTTACATCCAATGGGTTTTCGTCCTTTAGGCAAAGGTACCAGATCCCATGTATCATTTTTCTTCAATGTAGTCATTTCTTCATCCATGGATTTCATCCAGGAATCTACATCACTCATACCCATAGCCTCTCTAATAGTCCTAGGCTCATCAGTGTTAGCAATCAAAGCAAAAATGCAACTAGAATCCAACAAAGAATAACCAAATATTTCAGGTGAATATCCAAACCTATCAGGTTGTTGCCTATCTCTGGTAGACCTCTTGGATTGTTGAGGTTGAGGTTCTTCTTCTTCAAAAATTTCAAAGCTTCCCAAAATCTCCTCATCACTAGGTTTAACAAGAGTATGTAGTTCTTCTTTCATCAGAGTAAGTGGAACTTGAATTACCTCCTTATGTTTCTCCTCTTTCTCTGACTATAGCTCAACTGTGGAAGGTTTCATCTCTCGAAAAATCACACTTTTTCTATAGAGAACCTTTTGGTCCATTGGATTTGAAATATTGTACCCCTTCACATTGATACCATAACTGATGAAGATACATTTAACTGATTTGTTCTCCAACTTAGACCTCTTCTCAATTGGAACATGAGTGTAAGCTTAACAACCAAATACTCTGAGATTTCTCATTGAAGGATTTTTACTAGACCATGCCTCCATGGGTGTCTTATCAACAAGATATGATGTAGGAGATCTATTGATTAAATAACATGTAGTGGCTATTGCTTCAGCCCAAAACTTCTGCTCAAGGCCAACACCACTCAGCATACTCCTAGCTCTCTCCATCAACGTCTTGTTCATCCTCTTTGCAACTCCATTTTTTTATGGGGTGTATGGAGTTGTCTTATGTCTCTCAATCCCATGATCTTTAAAGAACTTGGTGAACTCTGTTGAACAAAACTCACCGCCATTGTCAGTCCTCAAACATTTAATCTTTCTAATAGTCTGATTTTCTACTAAGGCTTTAAACTCCTTAAATTGACTAAAGACTCTAGATTTTCTTCTAATAAAATAAATGAATGTCCTTCTACTGTAATCATCTATGATAGAAACAAAATATACATATTTTGACAATGAAGGAACATTCACAAGACCAAACACATCTGCATGAACATAGACCAAAACCCCAGAAGACTTGTGAGAACTAGAGTGAAAAGTAACACGATGTTGTTTACCATAAGCACAATTTTTGGAAAAGTCGAACTTCATATTACAATCATCAAGGCCTTCAACAAGGCTCTTAGATTTCAAGGCTCTAAGACCCTTCTCACCGATGTGACCAAGTCGTTGATGCCATAGCATTATCTTCTCTGCAGGAAGCTTCATTTCCAAGGAATGAGCACCCTTAGGTACCCAAAATGCACGACCATTACATGTAGCTGCTACAAATTTCTCTACTTGATCTGATGGTGAGGATGAAGAATCCAAAGATTTATTCTTTGGTTTGTCAGAAGAACTATTGCATTGAACAGTGCATGCATCCATCTTGAACAAGGTGCTAATCCGAACACCCTTATCCAACACCATAGGTCCTCTCATCATCTTGCATCCTCCACTCAAGAAAAAAACTTGCACTCTCACATCATTCAATTTACTTACAGAAAGCAACTTTCGTGCCAAACCCGGGATATGCAATACACCATCAATCCCCTTCACTCTTCCATCAGGGAATCTAATTTTTACTCTTCCATGACCAATGATCTTCAAGTGTGATTCATCACCTAGATACACCTTCCAACCATCATATTCTCCATACTTCGAAAACCAACCTATGTGAGAGATCATGTGGAAAGAAGCACCCGAGCCTATCAACCACACACAACAAATGCATCTATGTCATTTTGAGAGGATTTATCAGAGTTGAAAACTGAGAAAATATTTTTGTCTTTATTCTTTTTCTCTTGCTTGCACTCTTTTATGAAATGACCAGATTTGCCACAATTCCAACACTCAAAGTTTGCACTATTAAACTTCTCCATTTCAGTTCTACTAGATGTGCTTTCCATCTCTTGCTTGCAAAAAGGTCACAAAATACCCTTCTACAAAGCTCCCACTGAAACAAAGATTAGCTCAAAAAACCCTTCAAACCCAACAACAGAATCAAAGTTGGCCAGGCTTTGATACCAACTGAAAGAAAGTCAGAAAAGCAGAAGCAACTTCCTACACTAGTCTAAGTAGGAGAGAGCTGCAAAAAAAATTAAACACCTTTAATTGTTACAAATTTAGATGCACATACATATCATAAAAAATAAACAAAGAACTCATAACACATAATTTTGTGTGGGGAAAACCCTTTTGGGAGAAAAAACCCACACTCCAAAACACAACCCAATTATATTATTCAACAACAATTAAATAGTTACAATATAATTACAGAACTATGCTCTTGCAGGATTCTTCACACTTCTCAATTTTGGAGTAATTCCAACAGCATAACGGTACTTCAATAAAATAGCAACACACAACTCCAAAATACAAGTGATCAATATATAAGATCTTACAATGCATAAATTAGACATTTCTAAAATAACTTCCAAAGGTTGAACGTGCAACATGGAAAGAGCCAAAAACACTGCAGACGCACAGCGGTAAGTTTCCAATTGTCACCACATGCCAATCTACAAAATTTGCACTTTCCAAAATAACTGCACCTCAAAAACTCACATTCCATGTAAAATCAACACATAAATAGAAAAAACATTTGTGCACAACTCCACCTGTAAAATACAACTTTCCAACTTGACTCTTCATCCGAATAGAAATTGCAAGTTGTCACTCACAAAACAAAGTGAGAAAATTAGCAATATTTATTTTTTGGAAAAAAACAATTCTTATGGAAAATTCAAAGGTTGAGACACCTTTTTCCAACATTCTCCCACTTGTCGAACACCTTTGAAGAGCCAATGAAAGTAATTGGATTTAACTGCTAGAGGTCGTGAGTCTCATAGACTCCGAACACCATTTGAACTTTTCTATGCTCACTGGCTTTGTTAATGCATTTGCAACATTCGTCAGGGTGTCAACTTTCTCCAACTTCACCTTTCCATCTTCCACCATATCACTAACAAAATGAAATTGAACATCAATGTGCTTTGTTCTGGCATGGAAAGTAGGATTCTTTACCAAGCAAATGGCACTCTGATTGTCACAACAGATAGTAATCTTCCTTGCATCAAAACCAATATCAGAACACAAATGCTTAATCCAAATGGACTCCTTACAATCATGAGTAGCTGCCATGTACTTTGCATCTGTGGTGGAAAAAGTGACTATATCTTGTCACGTACTCATCCAATTGATAGCACCACCATACATCATGAACACATAGCCACTGGTGGATCTTCTATTGTCAATGTCACCCACCCAATCTGAATCCACATATCTATGAATACTCACCGAGTGTTGAGGTCCAGTAGGATAACCATGAAAACATAAGGAATACTCAGAAGTACCCCACAAATATCTGAACACTCTCTTCACTGCATCCCAATGCACCCATCCAGGACTAAACATATATCGACTAAGGACTCCCACTGCTTGCAAAATGTTTGGCCTTGTACATACCATAGCATACATAAGACTGCCAACAACACTCGCATATAGTACTCATATCATGTCCTCCATCTTAGTAGGAGATTTTGGACAATCCTGCATAGAAAGCTTCATCCCTTGCATTATAGGAACAACTAATTGTTTGCAAATTGTCATGTTGAACCTCTCTAACACTATATTCACATACTTGCTCTGGTTCAACCAAACCTTTCTATTAGCTATGTCTCTTCTGATATCCATCCCCAAAATATACCTTGTTGCACCTAGATCCTTCATCTCAAACTGTGTTGTCAACCGAGACTTCAAACCTGAAATCAAACTTTTACAATTCCAAAAAAACAACATATCATCTACGTACAATGCAATTATGAGAATACGACCATTATTAGATTTGTAATAAACACAATGGTCAAATTTAGATCTCAAAAATCCCATTGACAACACATAGGTATCGAACTTCTGGTACCACATTCTAGGAGACTGCTTAAGACCATACAAAGACTTTTTCAACTTGCAAACCATATTTTCTTTACCTTTAACCATGAAATGCTCTAGTTGTGACATATAAATCTCTTCCTCCAAGTCACCATGAAGGAATGTTGTCTTCACATCCATCTATTCCACTTCTAGATCATACGCTGTTGCAAGTGATAACAAAAACCAAATAGATGTTAGCTTCACAACAGGAGAGAAAATCTCACCATTGTCAATTCCCTCCACTTGAGAATATCCCTTAGCGACAAACCGTGCCTTATGCTTCTCAACACTACCATCTGGGCTAGATTTTCTTTTGAACACCCATTTACATCCAATGGGTTCCCATCCTTCAGGAAAAGGTACCAAATCCCATGTATCATTTTTCTTCAATGCATCCATTTCTTCATCCATGGCTTTCATCTAGGAATTTGCATCACTCATACCCATAGCCTCTCTAATAGTCCTAGGCTCATCAGTGTTAGCAATCAAAGCAAAAATGTAACTGGAAACCAACAAAGAATAACCAAATCTTTCGGGTGAATATCCAAACCAATTAGGTTGTTGACTATCTCTGGTAGACCTCCTGGATTGTTGAGGTTGAGGTTCTTCTTCTTCAGAACTTTCAAAGCTTCTCAAACTCTCCTAATCACTAGGTTCAACATGAGTACATAGTTCTTCATTCATCGGAGTAAGTGTAACTTGAATTACCTCCTTTTGTTTCTCCTCTTTCTCTAGTTGCAACTCAACTGTGGAAGGTTTCATCTCTCAAACAATCACACTTCCGCTATAGATAACCTTTTTGGCCACTGGATCCTAAAGATTGTACCCTTCACACTGACACCATAGCCGATGAAGATACATTTAACTACTTTGTTCTCCAACTTAGACCTCTTCTCAATTGGAACATGAGCGTAAGCTTGACAACCAAATACTCTAAGATGTCTCATCGAAGGATTTTTACTAGACCACACCTCCATGGGTGTCTTATCAACAAGAGCTAATGTAGGAGATCTGTTGATTAAATAACATGTAGTGGCTACTTCTTCAGCCAAAAATTTCTGCTCAAGGCTAGCACCACTCAACATACTCCTAGCCCTCTCAATCCACATCCTGTTCATCCTCTCTACAACTCCATTTTTTTGTGGGGTGTATGGAGTTGTCTTATGTCTCTTAATCCCATGCTCTTTACAAAACTTGTCGAACTCTGCTGAACAAAACTCACCGCCATTGTCATTCCTCGAACATTTAATCTTTCTACTAGTCTGATTTTCTACTAAGGCTTTAAACTCCTTAAATCGACTAAAGACTATATCTTTTCTTCTAAGAAAATAAACGAATGTCCTTCTACTGTAATCATCTATGAAAGAAATAAAATATACATATTTTGATAACGAAGGAACATTCAAAGGACCAAACATATCTGCATGAACATAGTCCAAAACCCCAGAAGACTTGTGAGAACTAGAGTGAAAAGTAACATGGTGTTATTTACAATAAACACAATGTTCACAAAAGTCAAACTTGAGATTACAATCATCAAGGCCTTCAACAAGGATCTTAGATTCCAAGGCTCTAAGACCCTTCTCACTGATGTGACCAAGTCATTGATGCCATAGCATTGTCTTCTCTACGAGAAGCTTCATTTCCAGGGAATGAGCACCCTTAGGTACCCAAAATGCACGACCATCAAATGTAGCTACTATAGATTTCTCTACTTGATCTGATGGTGAGGATGAAGAATAAAAATATTTTTTCTTTGGTTTTTCAGAAGAACTATTGCACTGAACAGTGCATGCATCCAACTTAAACAAGGTTCCAATCCGAACACCCTTAGCCAACACCATAGCTCCTCTCGTCATCTTGCATCCTCCACTCGAGAAAACAACTTGCACTCTCACATCATTCAATTTACTCACAAAAAGAAGGTTTCATGCCAAACCCAAGATATGCAATACACCATCAATCCCCTTCACTCTTCCATCAGGGAATCTTATTTTTACTCTTCCACGACCAATGATCTTCAGGTGAGAGTTATCACCTAGATACACCTTCCCACCATCATATTCTTCATACTTTGAAAACCAACCTCTGTGAGAGGTCATGTGGAGAGAAGAACCCGAGTCTATCAACCACACATCTTCTAATTCATGCATTTCCAAAGTTGTGACAAATGCATTTCGTCATTTTGAGATGATTTATCATAGTTGAAAACTAAGTAACTCTTTTTGTCTTTCTTCTTTTTCTCTTCTTTACACTCTTTTCTGAAATGACCAGATTTTCCACAATTCCAACACTCGAAGTTTGAATCATTAAACTTCTCCATTTTAGTTTTACTAGATGTGCTTTCCATCTGTTTCCTGCAATAAGGTCACAAAATACCCTTTTGCAAAACTCCCACTGAAACAAAGATCAGATCAAAAAACCCTTCAAACCCAACAACAAAATCAAAGTTGGCCAAGCTCTGTACCAACTGAAAGGAAGCCAGGTAAGCGGAAGCAGCTTCCTACACTAATCTAAGTAGGAGAGAGTTGCAAAAATTTCTTAAACACCTTTAACTGTTATAGATTTAGATGCACATACATATCATAAACATATAAACAAAGAACTCATAACACATTATTTTACTTGGGGAAAAACCTTTCGGGAGAAAAACCCCACACTCCAAAACATAGCCCAATTATATTATTAAGCAACAATTAAACAGTTACAATATAATTGCAGAGCTATGCTCTTGTAGGAGTCTTCACACTTCTCAATTCTAGAGAAATTTTGACAGCATAACGGTACTTCAATAAAACATCAACACACAACTCCAAAATACTAGTGCTCAATATATAAGAGCTTACAATGCATAAATTAGATATTTCTTAAACAATTGCCAAAGGCTGAATGTGCAACATGGAAAGTGCCAAAAACACTGCAGACGCACAATGGTAAGTTTCCAATTGTCACCACATGCCAATCTACAAAATCTGCACTTTCCAAAAGAACTCCGCCTCAAAAAATCACATTCCATGTAAACTCAACACGGAAATAGAAAAAACATTTACGCATAACTCTACCTGTAAAAAATAACTTTCCAACTTGACTCTTCATCCAAATAGAAATTGCAAGTTGTAACTCACAAAACAAAGTGAGAAAATTAGCAATATTTAATTTTTGGAAAAAATAATTCTTATGGAAATATCAAAGGTTGAAACACCTTCTTTTTCCAACATTCTCCCACTTGTCGAACACCTTTGAAGAGCCAATGAAGTAACAAGATTTCACTGCTAGAGGTTGTGAGTCCCATAGACTCTGAACACCATCTAAACATTTCTATGCTCACTGGCTTTGTTAATGCATCTGCAACATTCGTTAGGGTGTCAACTTTCTCCAACTTCACCTTTCCATCTTCCACCATATCACAAACAAAATGAAATTGAACATCAATGTGCTTTGTTCTAGCATGGAAAGTAGGATTCTTTGCAAAACAAATGGCACTCTAACTATCACAACAAATAGTAATCTTCCCTGTATCAAAACCAATATTAGAACACAAATGCTTAAGCCAAGTGGCTTCCTTCCAAGCATGAGTAGCTTCCATGTACTCTGCTTCTGTAGTGGAGAAAGCGACTACAACTTGTCTCTTACTCATCCAACTGATAGCACCACCATACATCATGAACACATAGCCACTAGTGGATCTTTTGTTGTTAATTTCACCTGCCCAACCTTAATCCACATATCCATGAATACTCACCGAGTGCTGAGGTCGAGTAGGATAACCATGAAAACATAAGGAATACTCGAAAGTACCCCACAAATATTTGAACACTCTCTTCACTGCATCCCAATACGCCCGTCTAGGATTAGCCATAAATCAACTAAGGACTCCCATTACTTGAGAAATGTCTAGCCTCATATAGACCATATCATACATAAGACTGCCAACAACACTCGCATATGTTACTTTCATCATGTCCTCTATCTCAGTAGGAGATTTTGGACAATCCTCCACAAAAAGCTTCATCCCCTGCATTATAGGAACAACTAACTGTTTGCAAGCTGTCATGTTGAACATCTCCAACATTGTATTCACATACTTGCTCTGGCTCAACCAAAGCTTTATGTTAGCTCTGTCTCTTTTGATCTCCATCCCCAAAATATACCTCGTTGCACCTAGATCCTTCATCTCAAATTGTGCTGGACAATTGAGACTTCAAATCTAAATCAAACTTTTATCATTCCCAAAAAAAACATATCATCTACATACAATGCAATTATGAGAATGTGACCATTATCAGATTTGTAATAAACATAATGGTCAGATTTAGATCTCAAAAATCTCAATGACAACACATAGGTATCAAAATTTTGGTACCATGTTCTAGGAGATTGATTAAGACCATACAAAGAATTTTTCAACTTGCAAAGATTTTCTTTACCTTTAACCACAAAATGCTATGGCTATGACATATAAATCTCTTCCTCCAAGTCACCATGAAGGAATGTTGTCTTTACATCCATCTATTCCACTTATAGATCATACCCTGCTGCAAGTGATAACATGAATCAAATAGATGTTAGCTTCGTGATAGGAGAGAAAATCTCACCATAGTCAATTCCCTCCACTTGAGAATATCTCTTAGCGACCAATCGTCCCTTATGCTTCTCAAAACTACCATCTAGATCATATTTTCTTTTGAACACCCATTTACATCCAATGGGTTTTCGTCCTTCAAGAAAAGGTATTAGATCCCATGTATCATTTTTCTTCAATGCAGCCATTTCTTCATCCATGGCTTTCATCTAGGAATCTACATCACTCATACCCATAGCCTCTCTAACAGTACTAGGCTCATCAATGTTAGAAATAAAAGCAAAAATGCAACTAGAATCCAACAAAGAATAACCAAATCTGTTAGGTGAATATCCAAACCTATCAGGTTGCTGCCTATCTCTGGTAGACCTCCTGGATTATTGAGGTTGAGGTTATTCTTCTTCTTCAGAACTTTCAGAGCTTCTAAAACTCTCCTCATCACCAGGTTCAATAGGAGTACGTAGTTTTTCTTTCATCAAAGTAAGTGGAACTTGAATTACCTCCTTTTGTTTCTCCTCTTTCTTTGGCTACAGCTCAATTGTGGAAGGTTTCATCTCTCAAAAAATCACACTTCTACCCTAGAGAACCTTTTGGGCCACTGGATCCCAAAGATTGTACCCCTTCACACCAACACCATAGATAATGAAGATACATTTAACTTCTTTGTTCTCCAACTTAGACCTCTTCTTAATTCAAACATGAGCGTAAGATTGACAAACAAATACTTTTAGATGTCTCATCGAAGGATTTTTACCAGACCATGCCTCTATGGGTGTCTTATGAACAAGAGCCGATGTAGGAGATTTTTTGATTAAATAACATGCAATGACTATTGCTTCATCCCAAAAATTTTGCCCAAGTCCAGCACCACTCAACATACTCCTAGCTCTCTCCATCAACCTCTTGTTCATCCTCTCTACAACTCCATTTTGTTGTGGGGTGTATGGAGTTTTCTTATGTCTCTTAATCCCATGCTCTTTACAGAACTTGTCAAACTCTACTGAACAAAACTCACCGCCATTGTCAGTCCTCAAATATTTAATCTTTCTACTAGTCTGATTTTCTACTAAGGCTTTAAACTCCTTAAATCGACTAAAGACTCTAGCTTTTCTTCTAAGAAAATAAACGAATGTCCTTCTACTGTAATCATCTATGAAAGAAACAAAATATATAGATTTTGACAATGAAGGAACATTCATAGGACCAAACATATTTGCATGAACATAATCCAAAACCCCAGAAGACTTGTGAGAACTAGAGTGAAAAGTAACACGGTGTTGTTTACCATAAACACAATGTTTACAGTTTTGTTTACCATAAACACAATGCTCTAATACCCTTCTCACCAATGTGACCAAGTCGTTGATGCCATAGCATTGTCTTCTCTGCAAGAAGCATCATTTCCAAGGAATGAGCACCCTTAGGTACCCAAAATGCACAACCATCAAATGTAGTTGCTACAAATTTCTCTACTTGATCTGATGGCGAGGATGAAGAATCCAAATTTTTCTTCTTTGGTTTTTCAAAAGAAGTATTGCACTGAATAGTGCATGCATCTAGCTTGAACAAGGTGCCAATCCGAACACCCTTAACCAACACCATAGCTCCTCTCGTCATCTTGCATCCTCCACTCGAGAAAACAACTTGCACTCTCTCATCATTCAATTTATTCACAGAAAGCAGGTTTCATGCCAAACTCAGGATATGTAATACACAATCAATCCCCTTCATTCTTCCATCAAGGAATCTTATTTTTATTCTTCCACAACCAATGATCTTCAGGTGAGAGTCATCACCTAGATACACCTTCCCACCATCATATTCTTCATACTTCGAAAAAAAACCCTTGTGAGTGGTCATGTGGAAAGAAGCACCCAAGTCTATCAACCACACATCTTCTGATGCATGCATTGCCAAAGATGTGACAAATGCATCTGCGTCATTTTGAGAGCATTTATCATAGTTGAAAACTGAGAAACTCTTTTTTTCTTTCTTCTTTTTCTCTTCCTTGCACTCTTTTATGAAATGACCAGATTTGCCACAATTCCAACACTTGAAGTTTGCACCGTTAAACTTCTCAATTTCAGTTCTACTAGATGTGCTTTCCATCTCTTTCCTGCAATAAGGTCACAAAATACCCTTCTACAAAACTCCCACTGAAACAAATATTAGCTCAAAAAACCCTTCAAACCCAACAATAGAATCAAAGTTGGCCAGGCTCTTATACCAACTGAAAGGAAGTTGGGTCAGCGGAAGCAGTTTCCTACATTAATCTAAGCAAGAGAGAGTTGCAAAAATTTCTTAAACAAATTTAACTATTACAGATTTAGATGCACACACATATCATAAACAAATAAACAAAGAACCCATAACACATAATTTTACATGGGGAAAACCCTTTTGAAAGAAAAACCCCACACTCCAAAAAATGGCCCAATTATATTATTCAACAACAATTAAACAGTGACAATATGATTGCAAAGCTATGCTCTTGCATTAGTCTTCACACTTCTCAATTCTGGTGTAATTCTGGCAGCATAATGGTACATCAATAAAACAACAACACACAAATCCCAAATACAAGTGCTCAATATATAAGAGCTTACAATGCATAAATTAGACATTTCTAAAACAACTGTCATAGGCTGAACGTGCAACATGAAAAGTGTCAAAAACACTGTAGACACACAATGGTAAGTTTCCAATTGTCACCACATGCCAATCTACAAAATTTGCACTTGCCAAAATAACTGCACCTCGAAAAAATCACATTCCATGTAAACTCAACTTAGAAATTGAAAAAACATTTACGTATAACTCCACCTGTAAAAAAAAAACTTTCCAACGTGACTCTTCATCCAAATGGAAATTGCAAGTTGTAACTCACAAAACAAAGTGAGAAAATTAGCAACATTTAATTTTTGGAAAAAAAAATTCTTATGGAAAAATCAAAGGTTCCGACACCTTCTCTTTCCAAAATTCTCCCACTTGTCGAACACCTTTGAAGATCCAATGAAAGTAACAGGATTTAACTACTAGAGGCTGTGAGTCCCATAGACTCTGAACACCATCTGAAATTTTCTATGCTCACTGGCTTTGTTAATGCATCTGCAATATTCGTCGGGGTGTCAACTTTCTCCAACTTCACCTTTCCATCTTCCACCATATCATTAACAAAATGAAATTAAACATCAATGTGCTTTGTTCTGGCATGGAAAGTAGGATTATTTTCCAAGCAAATGGCACTCTGACTGTCACAACAGATAGTAATCTTCCTTGCATCAAAACCAGTATCATAACACAAACGCTTAAGCCAAATGGATTCCTTACAAGCATGAGTAGTTGTCGTGTACTCTGCTTTTGTAGTGGACAAAGCGGCTACTGCCTCTCGCTTACTCATCAACCTGATAGCACCACCATACATCGTAAACACATAGCCACTGGTGAATCTTCTCCTATCAATTTCACCTACCCAATTTGAAACCACATATCCACAAATACTCACTGAGTTCCGAGGTCCAATAGGATAACCATGGAAACATAAGGAATACTCAGAAGTACCCTGCAAATATCTAAATGCTCTCTTCACTGCATCCCAATGCAACCGTCCAAGATTAGCCATAAACCGACTAAGTACTGCCACTGCTTGGGAAATGTCTGGCCTCGTACAGATCATAGCATACATAGGACTGCCAACAACACTCACATATTGTACTCTGACCATGTCCTCCATCTCAGTAGGAGATTTTGGACAATCCTCCATAGAAAGCTTCATCTCCTGCATTATAGGAACAACTAATTGTTGCAAGTTTTCATGTTGAACCTCTCCAACATTGTATTCACATACTTGCTCTGGCTCAACCAAAGCTTTCTATTAGCTCTATCTCTTTTGATCTCCATCCCCAAAATATACCTCGATGCACCTAGATCCTTCATCTCAAACTGTGCTGACAACTGAGACTTCAAATCTGAAATCAAACTTTTACCATTCCCAAAAAACAACATATCATCTAAGTACAATGCAATTATGAGAATGTGACCATTATCAGATTTGTAATAAACACAATGGTTAGAATTAGATCTCAAAAATCCTAATGACAACACATAGGTATCGAACTTCTGGTACCACATTCTAGGAGACTACTTAAGACCATACAAAGAATTTTTCAACTTGCAAACCAAATTTTCTTTACCTTTAACCACAAAATTCTATGGTTGTGACATATAAATCTCTTCCTCCAAATCACCATGAAGGAATGTTGTCTTCACATCAATCTGTTCCACTTCTAGATCATACGTTGCTGCAAGTGATAACAAGAACCGAATAGATGCCAGCTTCACAATAGGAGAGAAAATCTCACCATAGCCAATTCCCTCCACTTGAGAATATCCCTTAGCGACCAATTGTGCCTTATGCTTCTCAACACTACCATCTAGATCAGATTTTCTTTTGAACACCCATTTACATCCAATGGGTTTTTGTCCTTTAGGCAAAGGTACTAGATCCCATGTATCATTTTTCTTCAATGCATCTATTTCTTCATCCAATAATCTGCATCACTCATACCCACAACCTCTCTAACAGTCCTAGGCTCATCAGTGTTAGCAATCAAAGCAGAAATGCAACTGGAATCGAACAAAGAATAACCAAATATTTCAGGTGAATATCCAAACCTATAAGGTTGTTGCCTATCTTTGGTAGACCTCATGGATTGTTGAGGTTGAGGTTCTTCTTCTTGTTCAGAACTTTCAAAGCTTCTCAAACTCTCCTCATCACCAGGTTCAACAGGTTTACATAGTTCTTTCATCAGAGTAAGTGGAACTTGAATTACCTCCTTTTGTTTCTCCTCTTTCTCTGGCTGCAACTCAACTGTGGAAGGTTTCATCTCTAGAAAAATCACACTTCTACTATAGAGAACCTTTTGGGCCACTAGATCCCAAAGCTTGTACCCCTTCACACTGACACCATAGCCAATGAAGATACATTTAACTTCTTTGTTCTCCAACTTAGACCTCTTCTCAATTGGAACATGAGCATAAGCTTGACAACCAAATACTCTGAGATGTCTCATCGAAGGATTTTTACTAGACCAACCACACCTCCATGGGTGCCTTTTCAACAAGAGCCGATGTAGGAGATATGTTGATTAAACAACATGCAATGGCTACTACTTCATCCCAAAACTTCTACTCAAGGCCAACACCACTCAACATACTCCTAGCCCTCTCCATCAATGTCATGTTCATCATCTCTGCAACTCCATTTTTTTGTGGGGTGTATGGAGTTGTCTTATGTCTCTCAATCATGTTCTCTTTACAAAACTTGTCAAACTTTGTCGAACAAAACTCACCGCCATTGTCAGTCCTCAAACATTTAATCTTTCTACTAGTTTGATTTTCTACTAAGGCTTTAAACTCCTTAAATCGACTAAAGACTAGCTTTTCTTCTAAGAAAATAAATGAATGTCCTACTGTAATCATCTATGAAAGAAAGAAAATATATAGATTTTGACAATGAAGGAAGATTCACAGGACCAAACACATCTGCATGAACATAGTCCAAAACCCCAGAAGACTTGTGAGAACTAGAGTGAAAAGTAACACAGTGTTGTTTACCATAAACACAATGTTTGCAAAATTCGAACTCAAGATTACAATCATCAAGGACTTCAACAAGGCTCTTAGATTTCAAGGCTCTAAGACCCTTCTCACCGATGTGACCAAGTCATTGATTCCATAGCATTTGCTTCTCTGCAGGAAGCATCATTTCTAAGGAATGAGCACCCTTAGGTACCCAAAATGCACAACCATCAGATGCAGCTGCTACAAATTTCTCTACTTGATATGATGGTGAGGATAAAGAATCCAAAGATTTCTTCTTTGGTTTGTCAGAAGATCTATTGCACTGAACAATGCATGCATCCAGATTGAACAAGGTGCCAATATGAACATCCTTAGCCAACACCATAGCTCCTCTCGTCATCTTGCATCCTCCACTCGAGAAAAAAACTTGCACTCCTACATCATTCAATTTACTCACAGAAAGCAGGTTTCATGCCAAACCTGGGCTATGCAATACACCATCAATCCCCTTCACTCTTCCATCAAGGAATCTAATTTTTACTCTTCCACGACCAACGATCTGCAGGTGAGAGTCATCACCCAGATACACCTTCCCATCATCATATTCTTCATACTTCGAAAACCAACCTCTGTGAGAGGTCATGTGGAAAGAAGCACTTGAGTCTATCAATCACACATCTTTTGATGCATGCATTTCCAAAGTTTCAAAAAAAATGCATCTGTGTCATTTTGAGAGGATTTATCAAAGTTGAAAACTAAGAAACTCTTTTTTCCTTTCTTCTTTTTCTCTCCCTTGCACTCTTTCCTGAAATGACTAGATTTGCCACAATTCCAACACTCGAAGTTTGCATCGTTAAACTTCTCCATTTCGGTTCTACTAAATGTGCTTGCCATCTCTTGCCTGCAACAAGGTCACAAAATACCCTTATGCAAAACTCCCGCTAAAACAAAGATCAACTCAAAAAACCCTTCAAACCCAACAACAGAATCAAAGCTGGCCAAGCTCTGATACCAACTAAAAGGAAGTCGAGTAAGTGGAAGTAGCTTCCTACACTAAACTAAGCAAGAGAGAGTTGCTAGAGTTTCTTAAACACCTTTAACTGTTACAGATTTAGATGCACATACATATCATAAACAGATAAACAAAGAACTCATAACACATAATTTTACATGGGGAAAACCCTTTCGGGAGAAAAACCCCACACTCCAAAACACAACCAAATTATATTATTCAACAACAATTAAACAGTTACAATATAATTGCTAAGCTATGCTCTTGTAGGAGTCTTCACACTTTTCAATTCGGAGTAATTCCGACAGCATAACGGTACTTCACTAAAACAACAACACAACTCCAAAATACAAGTGCTCAATATATAAGAGCTTACAATGCATAAATTAGACATTTCTAAAACAACTGCCAAAGGCTAAACGTGCAATATGGAAAACACCAAAAACATTGCAGACGCACAACTGTAAGTTTCCAGTTGTCACCACATGCCAATCTACAAAATTTGCACTTGCCAAAATAACTGCACCTCAAAAACTCGCATTCCATGTAAACTCAACACGAAAATAGAAAAAACATTTACGCACAACTCCACCTATAAAAAACAACTTTCCACCTTGACTCTTCATTCTAATAAAAATTGCAAGTTGTAACTCACAAAACAAAGTAAGGAAATTAGCAATATTTAATATTTTGTAAAAAACAATTCTTATGGAAAAATCAAAGGTTGAGACACCACCTCTTTCCAACAAAAAAATATTGTGGATGAAATAAAATCCTCCATCTATAAAAAGGTAAACGCTACAATTCTCAAACTTTGGTCACACATCTTTTTTTTTTATGAAATGACTATCTATTAAACTGTACCGTCTTCAATAATACAGAAAGCAACAACTACTGTTCCAACCTCATACCCCTTACTACTTTTGTAGAATGGATACTTAACCCTTCTCTCAGCTAAATAAATCTCGACCAAGTAACCTTAAGTTCCCATATCAGATAACAAAAGAATCTTGTGGACGAAATAAATCCCTCCATCTATAAAAAGGTAAATGCTACAGCTCTCAAACTTTGGTCACACATCTTTCCTCTTATGAAATGGCTATCTATTAAACTATTAAACTGTACCTTCTTCAATAGTACAGAAAGCAGCAACGATATCTGTTTTTAAGCGTCAACATTAGGTTGCTTTTCCTCCACACACTCCACCGTACCTCTATCTCCCACGCTTCATTTAATCCTTTTATTCTTAATCGTGTACTCCAGTCCGTCTAGCTAGGATAGTTCAAGGTACAGAAGTCTCTGCTAAAGAAGTTTCTGCCATAATTGAAGGCAAAGAAATTTCTGCAACAACGTTTAGTCTTGCATGGTCAGATTAGTTTGAGGCAAAGAAGCTTCTGCAATGCCAAAGAAGGTGAAGATAAAGAAGAGGGGGGCCGAGGAGGGGGAGGAGTATGTTAAATCTGCGGCTTGGGCTTGGTATCTGCACAGATCGAAATCTTCTAGTAAATTTGTAAAAGAATCTGATGCTCATGCCATAGTTATAACAAGAAGAGGAGGAAGCTGCGCAGGGCCTTCGAGGTTCAAGCTGGAAGCCATGGGACTCCTTAATAAGAAATCCCTGATAAAAATCAAATTTCCCCTGTTGGAAAGTGGTAATAGTTCAAATTATTATGATGGGTTAGCAAGCATTTTTATGGACGAGACTGATCTGGTGATGGAATCCCATGAGAGCTCTTTGTTGGATCCATATGAGATGGGGACACTCTGCAAGCAACTGCAGAGCACTTTTATTAATGGTGGATCTCTTCCTGATAAGAAATCTGTGGAACATCGGAAGAAATCTGTGGAACATCATAAGAAAGCCGTGGAACATCATGAGAAATCACTGATAGTTAAAGAGGTGTCAGGTAAGAATGAGAGTTCAAGGTCTCCAAGAGTTCGGATTCCTTTCCATATTCAGTCCAGATGGATGCCCATCATGTGTAGTTTGACAGATGTGGTCATCCCTAGGCCTGCAACTCCTACCATTAGGAAGGGTAATACATCTAGATCTAGATCCTAGTTATATGAATACATGAGTCAACAGTACAGTCGGTAATGCATTTCTCTTTAAAACCAGAGGTTAACAGAAGTCCCTGAGTAAAATTGAGTTTCTCCGAAAGGTTCCATCCCTTCGCTCACAAAGTTCACCTGTCTTGAATAAGTCCATGAGATTGGAATAATATCATGGTTCCTTTTAACTTTCTTTGGAATTTTCCTAGTTACAAACCAGAGCCAAACATGTGATCCAGAATGATTCCAACAGAGAAACGTTTCTATTGGAGATTTTATTTCTTTGTGACTTTTTGTGAATGAAACATATATTATGTTTGTCTGTAACTTTTATATTCTATTTGTCTGTGACTTTTAAGAGTTGTGATCTTGTTAGTTTGTAAGATATGTCGGTACCATGTTTTAGTTATTTACAGATCTTGTGGGGTTCAATGGGAGCCGGCATGCAGGATGTTATAAAGTATGATCTGTTCATAAATATATTAACAAATCAGATTTTATGTGAATTTTTTCAAGAGTATCAATTTTGTTATTTAACAGTATAAATTAAGAGGATTATTTTTCTCTTACATTGAAGTCAATACAAAAATCAATTTAAATGAAATACATTGCATCTTTTATTTATATTTCAAGATAATATAATATTTCTCAAATGATAAGAATTCCACCCATGCAGGCATGTCAAAGTTCTCACTCCAAGTATGAATAAGTCAATAAGGAGCATGTTGTCCACCCTTTTTGAACATGGCATTATCAAGCCATACAAATCTCTAGCCATCTCCCAAGCTAAGAGATCAACTAGAACTAGGCGTATACATATAGTCATAAATTTAAGATCAAGGATGGCACACATAGATGTAAGTAAATAAACAATGGAGGGAAGAGAGAAGTGAGTTTAACACTCCTTATAAAAAGAGAGCATGCATGTTGAACAACACACAAAAGATCTCAACTACTCAAAATCGCATTCTAACACATTCAAAAATCCACAAGAGTAATTGACCAATCTTTCGTCTCTCATACACTATGAGAGCAAGAATAAACATAGAAACAAATAAGAGATGAAGTCTGCATCATTAGATAGTTTCAACAATGAAGAAGGCTCTCCTTACTTGCTTGAATATTTTTCTTCACCCTTTGGCAATCCAATTCCCTTCACGAAGAAGCCTCTAAAATTCTTCAAAACACATTTAATACCAAAAGCTCTCAAGAGCTATCTTCTCACACTCAAATTCTCCTGTTAGCCAATCAATTAATATACATGTACACTCAATGGACATTTCAATCCATCCAAAATATATGTTACCAAAACTAAAAAAAAAAAATCATACATTTCACCTACAATAATAAAGATCAATTGCATGCATAGTGGTTATGACTCATCATAATATTTGGTATAAAAAGTGTCTCAAAACTATTAAATCCACAACGTATGCTCATGTACATTGCAATAATGAATATCAAATTTTCATAAAATATTATTCACATTAAAATCATAATTTAGTGTTTAAATCTAGTCATACCAGCTTCATCTAACCTTCATATTCATGTTTGTGAAACTTTCTTAATTCATCTAAATAACACTCAAATTGATTTATCCAATGACATCTCATTTCACTAGTCCAATTTACTTAAATAGTTTTATGCAAGCATTTGATAATTATCAAGTTGATATGCACCCCTAATATAACCAAATTCACTTAATAAGAGTCCTTCCTATGTTAGGGTTAGTGTTTTCATTGCTTAGGGTTAATTTGGTTCATTGGAATATTGCATATATCTAGTAGAGATAACTAATAATTATGTAGATTTTACAAATATGAGAATTATTCAAAGCAACATATGAAAATTTAAACATCACTAGGCTAAACATCCAAGATGTCTGAAAAATTAAATAGTTCATGAATACAATCAATGCAAACTCATTCTCAAGGAAGGTAACCATATAAAGACAATTCATATTGATTAGAAGACAATAATAACATAAATGTCTACCTCATTCATTAATGCAAACTAACTCATGAATGCAATTAGGTTAGGTTTCTTTATCCACATTTAATTTAACAATCATATGGAAAACTAATTAACATCATCTACTAAGATACTAAACCATATATGACAATCTAAGACTATAAGAGGATCAAAGTAAAATTCACAAATCAAAATTTAGAATAGTGCATGCAAGGTTCCTCAATTAACTAAAATTACCAAAGCCATAAAGCATAAGGAGTGCAAATAGGGTCACAAAAATGGTTAGGCCTTACATCCCCATCCTATTATATTAGACTTCCTCCTAGAAATCAAAAAGGGTGGGATATAAGAAATCTTAATTTGATTCACATATTTGCCAACTGATCATGTCATATTAGTAGGAATATCCATGTCTAATGGGTCATTGCCTCTATCTTCAATGTAGCTCCAAATAGAATATAAGTAGTCATATAGTTACATCTCCACAATAAATGTATGTAAGATGCAATGAAAAACAATCAATGCCAAAAGTATGGATCCAATTATGATGTAGAGAATCCTAGGATGAAGAGCAATCTTGTATCAACTAAAAATATGTGTTTTTATGTTTTCTATATTTTTCAATTGTTTTTCATGTGTTTCTATCATTTGGAGTGGCACAATTATATTTTCCTACATGTATGCATGAGTAGACAGTGTAGTCACTAATGCGTTTCACTATGAAACCATAGGTTAACATAAGTCCCTGAGTAAAATTGAGTTTCTCCCAAAGGTTTCATCCCTTAGCTCACAAAGTTCACCTATCTTGAATAAGTCCATGAGATTAGAATAATTTCATGGTTCATATACATTCTTTGGAATTTTCCTAGTTACAAACAAGTGCCAAACATGTGATCTAGAATGATTCCGACAGAGTAACATATGATTCAGAATGATTCCAATCGATATTTTATTTCATTGTGACTTTTTTGTAAATGAAACAAATATTTTATTTATCTACAACTTTTAAATGTTGTGATATTATTAGTTTGAGAGATATGTTGGTACCATGTTTTAATTATTTGCAAATATTATGGGGTTCAATGGGAGCATTAATAATTAGTTATATCAAATCTGATTTTCTTATTTAAGAATATAAATTAAGGAGGATTATTTCTCTCCTACACTGAAATCAATACAAAAATCAATTTAAAAGAAATACATTTATATCTTACATTTATATTTTAAAATAATATAATATTATTCAAATAATAATTCCACTCATATGTGAATCTCAAAACTCCCACTCCAAGTGTGAATGAGTCAATAAAGAACATGTTGTCTACCCTTTCAACATGGAACTATCAAGCCATACAAAGCTCTAGCCATCTCCTAAGCTAAGAGATCAACTAGAACTAGGTGTACACATATAGTCATAAATTTAAGATGAAGGATAACACACATATACATAAGTATATAAACAATGGAGGGAAGGGGGGAGTGAGTTCAACACTCCTCACAAAAAGAGAGCACTCATACTCAACAAATGCTCAAGAGCACACAAAATATCCCAACTACTCAAAATCACATTCTCATATTCAAAAATCCATAAGTGTAATTTACCGATCTTTTATCTCTTATATACTATGAGAGCAAGAATAAACACGAAAATAAATAAGAGATGAAGCCTAGCTCATAAGATAGCTTCAACAATGAAGAAATATCTTCTTGCTTGAATATTTTTCTTCACCTTTTCACAATTGAGTTCCCTTCACCAAGAAGCCTCCAAAATTCTTCAAAACATATTCAATGCCAAAAGCACTCAAGAGCTCTCTTCTCACATTGAAATTCTCCGAGTGTCAAAGTTAAAAATTATCCAATTAAGCTTCCAAAAGCTAAAGATGATGACATATTTTGGGTGTTGTGTCATCTATCCTCATCCAATGGAATGAGGACACATGACCTTCCTCTTGTACATATTGTTGAACATATATTGTCACTGATGTCAAAAGAGCTCATTGATGTCAAAGGAGTGGTGTCAACATATCGATGAGAATTAAATGTAATTACTTTTTTCATGTCTAAGCATCTGAAATGAGGAAGTATTGTCATTAGTCGTAGAATGTTAATGTTATCACTACTGAGAAGAATGATACTTGTAGTCTGCTTGAATATCATCTTGTATCCAGTACAGTTGTTGGAAGCAATCTAGAAGCATTTGCAATAGTGTTCTATGGTTTTCTACTCATGCATTGTCATAGTGTTTTGCTTCACATTCTACCATAGTTGAATGCTATGGTTTGTGGTTTGGACCTAAAGTAAAGTTACTCATGATGTACTAGATTCTAGAGTTTCAGAGGGTGAACCTCAGCAGACAGAAAGTTAGAAGTAATAGAGTGTTGTATGTGCTAGCTATTTAATTGCAAATAATGTCTGAGTGTTTGCAAAAGAGAAGGGAAGCATGTGCTACATGGAGGAAATGTGTGAATTTGAACTAGGACCAGTTTAAGATTACTCGAGGAAGCACATAACATAATCTAACATTGGCAGTAATACATTTGATTTTGGACTGATTTGACTACACGTTTCATATCAATTTGAATTAAGGTCTACCCTTAGCCGACATGGATAATTGCAGATGGTGTTAAGTGGTTCTTAGCTGACATAAGATATTGTTAATATATTAGAATGTATATATATTTATGACTAGGGTTCATTCAATGTAAGTAGAATGAAAGAGTGTGTTATAGGAATGTTATGTAATTAGGGCCTCAATGTGAATATCAGTGTGATGTATTGTGAGTTGCATTCCAATCATTGTGACAATTATCAGAAGATCATATGTTTTGTGGGAAAGCACGTCTGAAAGTTGATCAAATCAATTACTAGCTATGTTATCAATCTTGGAAGTCCAAAAATCATATCTCTATAATCCATAGGATTGGTGTCTTACTTATTGAGTTGGTGCTCAGATCCAAGTGTATTGGGGATTGGTGTCTCCAGTAGGTTGGTGCCTATATTTATACAATAGGGGATTGGTGTCTCTGGTAGGTTGGTGCCTACTTTATGATTGTAAGTGATTCATTATTTTTGTGAGGCTGGATTTGGATAGTAGCTCTAAGCAGCTCTTCTCACTATGGTTTTTCCCATTCCAGGTTTCCACGTATATCTGATGTTATTTGTGTGGATGTGTGTATTTGTGTTGCTTAATAGTTAAAGAAATTAATACTTGCTTCTTTGATTTTTTGAGGTTAATGTTTGGTAATTAATGTTGAATTAAAGAGTTTTTGCATATACTGATTCACCCTGCCTCTCAGTATATTGTGTGCCCTTCACTTACAACCATATGTTATAAAACACCAATGCAACCCATGCCTGCTCATATGCACCCACATGGGTAAGGTATGGTAAAGTGGAGTGTACTCAACATTTCACCTATACAAATTTTTATAGGAAGACAAGACGGTTGACTTGACAATCCCACACTTAACCTCTTACATGCCTCACAATGACACATTCTTCTAAAGGAGGTTGAGAGAGTACTTAAAATTATCCAACACTCAAAACACAAATCCCAAAGGGAAACAACCTCATAGGTACTTGTCCATCTAAAATATTTTCACCCAAAAATTAAAAGAGCATATATTTAAAATCCTTTTAATATCCACCGCAAATGCAAATTTGGGCTTGCATTAAATGTGGCATTTATCAAATTCAAAACATCAACACAAATAAAATCCACTTAATCTAAATTGCATGAATAAATTAAAAATACTTTAGGGATAACTTAAAATAAGGTGTCCTATTCCACTCATGGACAAAAGTGAGTGAGTGTAACTAGGAAACACAATCAAGTTTCCATTGTTTCACAAGATGAAGTGGGAAGGGCAAATAAGGTTTTTGATTAATCATTCATTCTCCCATTATCCAATATATTAATATACATGTACACTTGAAGCACATTTCAAATACATCCAAAATACAAACCAAAAGATTCAAACCATACCATTCACCTACGATAATTAAGATTAGAACTCCAAGAAACTAATCTTATTTGATCAATATTTCACATAACTATTAGCACAAAGTGGTGCAAATGTCTAAGAGGTGAAACCAATAAAAATAATGTTGTAAAAAATTGCATACACATGCATATCATACACATAGTCCTTCAAAGCCTTTGATTCAACTAATTCTTCAATAAAGCACATGTGAAATTTCATTACAATTAGTTAAATTACAAAAGTGTATTAAAAGAACATTATTGCTCATTCTTTGGAGAACTAAAAGAAAGAAAAAAAAGAGAAAATAACTAAAAAGTTATTAAGTTACTTTAGGTAAATAAGTCTCTTATCCCTTAAGAGAGTTTCAATCATTCTTAAATATACTAACTCTAAAAGTGAATTTTTAAAGCCCCAACAATTTAGGCACAAAAATTAAATGAGAGATTATACAAATGGTTTACATTTGATCTTAGCCTTTTGATCCCAAATCTCTAAAATAGCCTCATTTAATACATGTTGCAACAAATTCCCATAGAAATCTTCTTTTAAAGGCACATCTTTATATGTGATAGTTGGCACAAGATGATTTCCAAGGTGAATATCTCCATTGGCTTTAGCTGACAACAAGTTTATGAACAATAGGCTCATTTCATAAAGTACCATATGAAAATGTTTCTAGTTGTAATCTCATTGATTAGTACAATTCATTAAGTATTCCTCATGTTTCAAGAGCCATATGGATCTCCCCCATCACAATGTTGTAAATCTTAGATCCCCACATCAAAATAAAGGTTTTCATCTAAACAAGGTATTTAGTCTCCAATTTAGGGACCATGTATTCAACAATAAATATGAATTATCTCTACATTGCTTTAGCAATCCATATATCTACATCAACCTCTTCATTAGACTCCAAGGACAAGTACATACTTCTCTATTTATACACAACCTACAATTGCAAACAAGGGAGTACTAATCTATCTAAAATAGAGGAAACAACGAAACTAAGAGAAAAATATTTAATTGATTTTTTCAAAGTTCTTTCTTTATCCTAGTTCAGGATTTTGGTACTCATAGCAATAGTTGCAAGTTCCTTGGCATTCACTATGATGGAACTTGTCTCCATGTTAAGCTTCATATATTTCAAAGTATAAGGTTGGTCACATTTTGCATAATATTATAGGTCTCTTTGATAGTTTTCTCATGTTAGTCTTCGTGTAGAAACAAGGATCTTCACCAAAAAAGGTTTTCATTAAATATAGTATCACCTTCATGTCTTTTCCCTTAACTTCTAAATCATATGCCAAGCAAGTTTTGTATAGCTTTTATCATTTATTTTATCTCTTCAATATCTAGTCATTTACTTATTTGAATATGACTTTTTCAACTCTCAAACTAAACTTTACCGTCTTCAAAATCCTCATATGCATCAATATCTACATAAAAAGACAAAACCAATATCACATTCCCCAAAAAAAACACATTTTAAATGATATAACATTTGTTAAAGCACTCTTTATGAGAAATAATGATCAATTAGTCCCAATCAAAGATGGAATCTATAATATACTAGAAGAGACTCATATTCCTGATCTACAAACCATTTCATATATGTTCATGAATCTAAACATCTTATATTTGTATCATTTTGACCTTATCATATCTGCAGCACATTTAGCACATTTATTTTCCTTTTGCTCAAGTGTTTACTCTCATTGTGATTCCATTTGATCTCTATGTCGATCTACTCATTTTCTCATATTCTTAGAGCTAAATCTATGCCCATACAACTTGGAAAACCTCTTGTGTAAATTCAATTTTACATTATAATAACCGGACAACATGTACCCTTGTCCTTATGTTTACTCAAACCCACATATTCTCTGCTTAAGAAACTCAAACCCACATGGGTATTTGGTGTCTCTTGTTGGGTATACGTCTATCATTCATGAATAGGTGCCAAAGTGTTCAGGATTTTTCTATAAAACATCCACGCATGGTTTAAGACAGTGGCATGGACAAAAAACCATAAGATGGGCCATAATGAGTGTGGGGAGTAATTTTAGAAGAAGCCAAGCCATCAAACTCTACCTGAACACTCATGTCAAAATAGAAGCTAAACGTCAGGGAACCATACAAAGTAATCGGACAGTGAGCAAGGTAGTGGATCTAACAAGAATAGCATAGTACAGTGAGACGTGGTTGTAGAGGGTCCATGGGGAAGTCCTTGACGTGCAGAAATATCTTTGCCGACACACACAAGCTCTCACGTGGTACATATGGCGGCAACGTAAGAGTAGAGTGCATGAGCATTCACAAGGCATACCTAGCGGAGACCATGAGCATTCAAGTCAATGCACAGTGTTTAATTTGGAAACATGTTCAAATGGTTTGGCCACCACTACATCTGTGTGCCTCTTGATAAAATGTCTCAATCTTGGTTGATAAAATGTTACAATCTTGTTTTGCTTTTAATTATTAATTGGTAATTTGTAATTATCTTTTAGTCACAAAGTTGTTAAAAGCAATTATGACAACTTGCAAAGTGTTTTTAATTGTCAAATTAGAAAGATCATTAAAAAAAGGGAAGTTAAATGAGAGCTTAGAAAAAGATAAAACAGATTTTTTAGTTGTATGTTACTAAAAAAATGGATAAAATCACAAGTTGAAAGAGGAAGTTTCTTTTCTTTGTGATTTATGCTTAAATGGTTTTGGAAACTATTCTTGATTTGTGTTTTTTCTCATGCCTATATATTTAGTGTTTGAGTTGAAGGAAAAACAAGAAAGTTGTAAGTTGTTGAAGTCATGAAGTGTTGCCATGATTGGTCCCATTCTTGGAGAAGAAGCTTCCAGAATTTAAAGGTAAGTGGATATGACCCCTATTTTCAATATCTTGATTTAAGTGTTTTGGAGTTTTGGCTTGCTTGGTTTAGTTCCAAGTCATGTTTCAATTGACCTGTACAACTCTATTTCAATTGCAATTTGGTTATTTTACCTCTCTTGTGTAAGCTTCATGCTTTGATATTTTTTGTTTTAGGTCATGATCTAATTGAAAATATCACTTTCTTTGTTTGAGGTTTTAGAATTTATAATCTTATTTATCCCCTAGTGGTCTCCATTATTCGTCAAAGGTTGAAGTGGATAGGGGAGAAAAGTAGAATCAATCCCTTCATTTATTCCTTCTAAGATTGACTTGGAGGAAAATAAAACCCTAATTATTAAAATATCCTTAGAAGAAGTTAGATATGTTATTTTTGAAATGGATGGAGATCGTGCTCTTGAGCTTGATGGTTTATCTTTCTTTTTTGTTTGAACATTTCTAGGATATTCTAGATGAAGATATCCTAGAAGTGGTTCAAGAGCCTATGGAATCTAAATCAACCCTTAAAGCTATAAATGCTATATTTCTTCCCCTTGTCTCCAACAAGAAGGGTTCTCTCAAGGTTGAATATTTTAGACATGTTTCTCTCTACAATAGTTTCAAAGGTTATTGCTAATAGAATGGATGATGTTATGATTTTTGCTAACCCCTCTATTTCTAAAATTGGCCAATAAATTTTATATGAAGAATTTGGGATCTGCGAAGAAAATGCTTGGCATGACAATAGCCAAGGATAGGCAGAAAAAAGAGATCAAATTGTCACAAGAAAATCATATTGATAAGGTCTTGGACAAATTTAATATGAGAGGTGTTAAGGCTGTAAGCACACCCCTTGTTGATCACTTCGATTGTCATCCAAAATGTGTCCCAAGACACAAGAAGAAAAAGACTATATGAAACACATGCCTTATTCCTCTCTAGTTGGGAGCCTTATGTATGCGATGATTTGTACATGTTCGAACATTGCTCATGCAGTGGAAGTAGTTAGCTCAGGTACATGAGTAATCCAGGTAAGACTCATTGGCAAGTAGTTTAATGGATTATGATATATCTTAAAGGCACTTCACATTATGTTTTGAGGTTCAAAGCTAAAGATGCTCAGTTGCAAGGATATGTTGATTCTGGTCCATGGCTAGTGACTTGGACAAAAGGCATTCTACCACCAGATATTTGTTTACTTTTGCAAGGGCAATGATCAGTTGGGTTTCCAGATTGCAACAAGTAGTTTCTCTCTCCACTACCGAAGTAGAATACATTGCAATGACTGAAGGAGCTAAAGAAATGTTATGGTTGAAGAAATTATTGGGAGAGTTGGGTTCAAAACAACAAGTTTTCACTTTGTTTAGTGATAGTAATAGTGCTATTCATTTGGCGAAGAATTCAACTTTTCATAATCGCACTAAGCATATTGAGCATCAGTATCATTTAATCTGAAGTGTCATTGAAGGTAGAAAACTCAAGTTGGAGAAGATTCATACCAATTATAACATTGTAGATGTTTTCACAAAATCTGTGCCAAAAGACAAGCTTGAATTCAGCAGAGCTTCTCTTGGTATTGTAATTAACATTGATCTTCAAGGAAAGTGGGGATAGCAGTATGGTTTGGACTTCAAGTGGGAGATTGTTGGAAGTGAAGTCCAACCATCACCGCCCTTTCATTTTCCTCTTCCCACGCCTCTTCACCTAGTTGAAGATAACTCATTTTTATTTTTCCTTTTGAGGTTGCTGAAAACAATGTAACGAAGTTTGTTGTTAATCAATAAAACAGAGTGACCTGCTTTCCTTTATGAATGCGGCCATTTAATAGTGAACCATGTTAAATAACGATGTCAATTGCTTGTCTCTAATTTTACAATTGTTATTGGTGTCTCCATGTTGGATACACAAGTCTATCACTCATGGACAGGTGCCAAACTGTTAGAGGCTTTTTCCATGAAACACCCAAGCATGGTTTAAGAGAGTGGCATGAAGAAAAGACCATAAGATGGGCCATGACGAGTGTGGGGAGTAATTTTTAGAATAAGCCAAACCATCAAATTCTACCTGAATAGTAATGTCAAAACAGGAGATAAAGGTGATTGGACTGTGTGCGATGTTGTGGATCTAACAAAAAAAGCATAGTGCAGTGAGACGTGGTTGTAGAGGGTTCATGGAGAAGTCTCTGACGTGCAGAAATATCTTTGCCGACTCACAAATAGGTATAGGCTCTCACGTCGTACGTATGGCGACAACGTAAGAGTAGGGTCCACCCAGTGGGGATAGCACCAGAGAGTAACTTAGAAACTAAACCAATTTGATTGGCTATTTAAATTTCAGCCATTCTATTTTCTAGATTGTTTTTCTTATGAAAAAGTTTTAAAAGAAAATTTATTCTAGTCTTTAAGAATAAACTTAAAGGTTTTTATCTTCTTGGAAAAGATATCGATTTTAGTGTCAAATAGAGAATGAGGTCTATTGTTGCTTGCAAACTCCTATTTTCAATATCTTGATTTAGGTCTTTTGGAGTTTTGGCTTGCTTGGTTTAGTTCCAAGTCATGTTTTAGTTGAGGTACAATTTTCTTTGTTTCAAGTGCAGTTCCATCTTGTGTTATGTTTGGTTATTTTACCTCTTTTGTGTACGCTTCATGCTTTAATAATTTTTTTATTTTAGATCATGATTCAATTGAAAATATCACTTTCTTTGTTTGAAGTTTAATAATTCATAATCTTCTTCATCCCTTAGTGGTCTTCATTATTCACCAAAGGAAGAAGTGGATAGGGGAGCAAAGTAAAATCAATTCCTTTATTCTATTCCTTCTAAGATTGGCTTGAAGGAAAATAAAACCTTAATGATACAAATATTCTTAGAAAAAGTTTGATATGTTATTTTTGAAATTGATGAAGATACTTGATGGTTATCTTGCTTTTTTGTTTGAACATTTCTAGAATATTCTAGATGAAGATATCCTTGAAGTGGTTCACGAATCTATAGAATCTAAATCAACCCTTTATCTCCAAAAAGAATGGTTCTCTTAAGGCTAAACATTTTAGACATGTTTCTCTCTACAATAGTATCTAGATAATCATTTCAAAGATTATTGCCAATAGAATGGATAATGCTATGATTTTTGTTAACCCCTTTATTTCTAAGAGGAAAATAAGAGACATCTTATCAAAATATGAATAAGCTTCAAGCTAGCTTGTGAATAGAGTTAAATACATGACTTTCTTTCTCAGTGTTTGGAATATCAAACAATATTTTCTTTCTAGATGTCTTTATTTTATAAAAGGGTATTTTTGTAACTCCTACCTTGGTTTCCCACTTTCTACTCTAAGAATACTAAATCTCAATGGAATTGTATTTTGGATAGATTTGGAAAGATTTAGAATGGTTGGAAAGGTTAATGACTATCTTTTGCTCGTAGTTTAGTTCTTCTCAAATATATTTTTTAGGATAATCATGTCTATTTCTTCTCCCTTCTTCATACTCCTAGTAGTATAATTAGTAAAATTAATTATATAATGAGGGAATTTCTTTGAGAAGGTTCTAGAGACCACTTTAAATTTCTTTTGGTATTTTGGAACAAAATATTTGTTAGCAAGGATAAGGTGGCCTTGGGATTAAAGATTTTCATATATTAATGAAGACTTGTTGACCCAATTAATTTGAAGATTTCTTTCTTTTTCCTTAATATACTTGAATTCATATATGAAAAATAAATATCTTAATTAAACCATTCTTAATATGATAGCTTCATCTCTAATCTCAACTATTGAGGAAGGGTTGAAATCTTCCAAACTCTTATTGTGAGATACAATTTCTATAACGTAATTCTTCAGTCTTATTTTGGGAAGGTTGTTGGTTGGCCAGAACCATTCTTGAGTAAGGTATCTCCTCTTATCTTATAGCTTAGTGGGGAGTTAACATCCTCACTAAGAACTATGAAGGAAAATAAGGTGAAGGAAAAGAAGAGGTGGGGGAGGGGAAGGAGTGTGTTAAATCTGCGGCTTGGGCTTGGTATCTGCACATATCGAAAGAATCTTGTAAATTTGTAAAAGAGTCTAATGCCATAGTTATAACAAGAAGAGGAAGAAGTTGCGTAGGGCCTTCGAGGTTCAAGTTGGAAGCCATGGGACTCCTCAATAAGAAATCCTCGATAAAAATCAAATTTCCCCTATTGGAAAGGGGTACTAGTTCAAATTCTTGTGATGGGTTAGCAAGCATTTTCATGGACGAGACTGATCTGATGATGGAATCCCATGAGAGCTCTTTGTTGAACCCATATGAGATGGGGACACTCTGCAAGCAATTGCAGACCACTTTTATTAATGGTGGATCTCTTCCTGATAAGAAATATGTGGACCATCGTAAGAAATCTGTGGGACATCATGAGAAATCATTGATAGCTAAAGAGGTTTCATGTAAGAATGAGAATTCAAGGTCTCCAAGAGTTCGGATTCCTTCCCATATTCAGTCCAGATGGATGACCATCATGTGCAGTTTGACAGATGTGGTCATCCCTAGGCCTGCAACTCCTACCCTTAGGAAGGGTAATACATCTAGATCTAGATCCTAGTTATATGAATACATGAGTCAACAGTACAGTCGGTAATGCATTTCTCTTTAAAATCAGAGGTTAACTGAAGTCCCCGAGTAAAATTGAGTTTCTCCCAGAGGTTCCATCCCTTAGCTCACAAAGTTCACCTGTCTTGAATAATTCCATGAGATTGGAATAATATCATGGTTCCTAAACATTCTTTAGAATTTTCCTAGTTACAAACCAGAGCCAAACATGTGATCCAAAATGATTCCATCGGAGATTTTATTTCTTTGTGACTTTTTGTGAATGAAACATATATTCTATTTGTCTGAGACTTTTAAAAGTTATAATCTTATTAGTTTGAAAGATATGTCAGTGCCATGTTTTAATTATTTGCAGATCTTGTGGGGTTCAATGGGAGCCGGCATGCAGGATGATATAAAGTATGATCTGTTAGTAAATATATTATTATTAATTTGTTAATAATTAGTTATAATAAGTCCGATTTTATGGTTGTTTTTTTTCAAATTAAAATATTTTTTTATAATATATCAATTTTTTTATTTAACAATATAATTTAAGAGGATTATTTCTTTTCTACATTGAATTCAATACAAAAATTGATTTAAATGAAATATATTTGTATCTTATATTTATATTTCAAGATAATATAACATTCTTCAAATGATAAGAATTTCACCTATGCAGAAATCTCAAATCTCCCACTTCAAGTGTGAATGGGTCAGTAAGCAGCATGTTGTCCACCCTTCAAACATGGCATTATCAAGCCATACAAAGCTCTAGCCATCTCCCAAGCCAAGAGATCAACTAAAACTAGGTGTATACATATAGTCATAAATTTAAGATCAAGGATGACACACATATATGTAAGTAAATAAACAATGGAGGGAAGAGAGAAGTGAGTTCAACACTCCTTATAAAAAGAGAGCATGCATGCTCAACAACACACAAAAGATCTCAACTACTCAAAATCACATTCTAACACATTCAAAATTCCACAAGAGTAATTGACCAATCTTTCATCTCTCATACACTATGAGAGCAAGAACAAAAATAGAAAGAAATGAGAGATGAAGCTTGGATCATTAGATAGTTTCAACAACGAAGAAGGCTCTCCTTGCTTGAATATTTTTTCTTCACCCTTCAAGGTAATCCATTTCCCTTCACCAAGAATCCTCTAAAATTCTTCAAAACACATTCAATGCCAAAAGCTCTCAAGAGCTCTATTCTCACACTCAAATTCTCCTAATACCAATCAATTAATATACATGTACGCACGATGCACATTTCAATCGATCCAAAATATATGTTACCAAAAATAAAAGATTAAAATCATACATTTCACCTACAATAATTAAGATCAATTGCATGCATAGTGGTTATGACTCATCATAATATTTAGTATAAAAAGTGTCTCAAAACTGTTAAATCCACAACATATACTCATGTACATTGCAATAGTCAATATCAAATTTTCATAAAACATTATCACATTAAATTAATAATTTAATATTTAAATCTAGTCATATCAACTTCATCTAACCTTCATATTCATGTTTGTGAAACTTTCATAATTCATCTAAATGAGACTCAAATTGATTTATCCAATGACATCCCATTTCACTAGTCCAATTTACTTAAATAGTTTTATGCAAGCTTTTTATAATTATCAAGATGATATGCATCCCTAATATAATCAAATTCACTTAATAAGAGTCCTTCCTATGTTAGGGTTAACACTTTCATTGCTTAGGGTTAATTGGGTTCATTGGAATATTGCATATATCTAGTAGAGACAATTAATAATTATGTAGATTTTACAAATATGAGAATTATTCAAAGCATCATATGAAAATTCAAACATCACTAGGCTAAATATTCAAGTCATCTAAAAAATTAATTAGTTCATGAATACAATCGATGTAATCTCATTCTTGAGGAAGGTAACCATATAAAGACAATTCATATTGATTAGAAGATATAATAACATAAACTTCTACCTTATTCATTAGATCCAAATTAAGTCATGCAACTAGGTTATGTTTCTTTATCCACATTCAATTTAACAATTGTATGAAAAGATAATTAATATCATCTACTAAGTTGAATAACCATATATGACAACCTAATACTACAAGAGAATTTGAGTGCAACTAGGGTCACAAATATGGTTAGGCCTTACATCCCCATCCCATTATATTAGATTTCCTCCTAGAAATCACAAAGGGTGGGATATAAGAAAATCCTAATTTGATGCACATATTCGCCAATTGATCATGTCATATTAGTAGGAATATCCATGTCTAATGGATCATTGCCTCTATTTTCAATGTAGTTCCAAATAGAATATAAGTAGCCATAATATAGTTACATCTCCACAATAAATGCATGTAAGATGTGCAATGACAAAACAATCCATCCCAAAAGTATGAATCCAATTATGATGTAGATCATCCTAGGACGAAGAGCACGCTTGTATCAACTAAAAATATCTTTTTTTATGTTTTCTATATTTTTCAAGTATTTTTCATGTGTTTCTATAATTTGGAGTGGGACAATTATATTTGCTCACGTGTAGTTTCAATCAAGTGAAATTGAGCTAGCCAATAGAAATAGAGTTGTGCAAAATCGATTGTATGTCCAATCATCATAATGGTTTGAACTTAACATATTATGAGTGTTGTGAACATGTCCATGTCTCTATATTTTTATTTGATGATATATTATAAATTTCATCATGTTTTCATTATAAAATGATACCTTAATTGGATTTTGTGTTAGGAAAAAGGTGTCTCAACCTTTGGTTTTTCTCAGCATGTTTATTTATTTAGTTGTCTATTTTATTTTTTTGGATAGTTTTCTCATGTTAATCTTCTTGTAGAAACAAGGATCTTCACCAAATAAGGTTTTAATTAAATATAGTATCACCTTCATGTCTTTTCCCTTAACTTTTGAATCATATGTCAAGCAAACTCTGTATAACTTTTATCATTTATTTTGTCTCTTCAATATCTCGTCATTTACTTATTTGAATAAGACTTTTTAAACTCTCAAACTAAACCTTACCATCTTCAAAATCCTCTTATGCATGAATATCTACATAAAAAGACAAGGCTAATATCACATTCCCTAAAGAAACATATTTTAAATGATATAACATTTGTTAAAACACTCTTTGTGAGAAATAATGATCAATTAGTACCAATCAAAGATGGAATGTATAATATACTAGAAGAGACTCATATTCTTGATCTACAAACCATTTCATATATGCTCATAAATCTAAACATCTTTTATTTGTATCATTTTGACCTTATCAATATCATATCTGCAATACATTTATTTTCCCAACAAATTTTCCTTTTATTCAAGTATTTACTCTCATTGTAATTCCATTTGATCCCTATGTCGATCTACTCATTTTCTCATATTTCTAGAGCTAAGTCTATGCCCACACAACTTGGAAAACCTCTTGTGTAAAATCAATTTTACAATATGTATTCTTGTCCTTATGTTTACTCAAACCCACAGATTCTTTGCTTAAGAAACTCAAACCCACATGGGTAGTTGGTGTCTCCTTGTTAGGTATACGTCTATCATTCATGGATAGGTGCCAAAGTGTTCAGAATTTTTCCATGAAACATCCACGCATGGTTTAAGACAGTGGCATGAAGAAAAGACCATAAGATGGGCCATAACGAGTGTGGGGAGTAATTTTAGAAGAAGCCAAGCCATCAAATTCTATATGAAGTATGAACACATGTCAAAATAGGAGCTAAAGTCAGGGAACTGAAAGCTAATTGCACGGTGAGCAAGGTTGCGGATCTAACAAAAAGAGCATGGTTCAGTGAGACGTGGTTGTAGAGGGTCCATGGAGAAGTCTTTGACGTGCAGAAATATCTTTGCCGACCCACACATAGGCTCTCACGTTGTACATATGGCGACAGCGTAAGAGTAGGTTCCACCCAATGGGAATAGCACCACAAGGCATACTTAGCGGAGACCATGAGCATTCAAGTCAATGCATAGTGGTTAATTTGGAAACATATTCAAGTGGTTTGGCCACTACTACATCCTTGTGCCTATTATTGGAATAATGATATGTGTATATGGTTCCATTAGCTATGCCAATATGTGGTGGAACTAAATGATATCCTTTGTGATGGTTTGAAAAGTACTTAGGCTTCTTTTTGCATGGTGGTATCTCACTAGTCTATAATATCTTTTGTTTATGTGTCAATTTATAATTGGTCTACATATTGTCATGTGGATGAATTTGTAAGTTTGAAGGCCTCAAACATCACACAATAGACTTTGATTGTCAATCTTCAGTCAAAGGGTAACATTAACTTAGTTGCTAAAGATCAAATCACTAAAATCCCGTCAAATAGTAGGTGTAGCGAGGATAAAATACTACAATGAGCACATGGTGATGGACTTTCATGCTCAAAAGCTTGAGCCACTAGCCTACTTTCATGTGCCACCCACTAAAGTATAATGCATGGTTGAGGTGAGCTTGGAATGTCAATTATGAAGGAATGAAGCTATTTAATTTAAGCAAAAAGTTAATGAGCATTTAGAAAATAAATATCACACAACTTAAATGTCAATTGAATAGTAGGTACTTTGATGATTAAGATCTAATGATGGGTGCTTGTTCGGTCGTCTTAAAGTGATCGATAAACAAATAAGATAAAGAATAAACACATAAACATATAAGAGATGAAGCCTACCTCATAAGATAGATTCAATAATGAAACTAATAATCCAATTAAGCTTCCAAAAGCTAAAGATGATAGCTTAGGTTGGGTGTTGTGTCATCTATCCTCTTCCAATGGAATGGGGACTCATGGCCTTTCTCTTGTACATACAACCACATGTTACAAAACACCAATGCAACCCATGCCTTCTCATATGCACCCACATGGGTAAGGTACATAGTGAAGAGGAGTGTACTAAACACTTCACCTATACAAAAGTTTATAGGAAGACAAGCAGGTTGACATTACAATCCCGCACTTAACCTCTTACATGCCTCACAATGACAGATTCTTTTAAAGGAGGTTGAGTGCCTAAATTATCCAACACTCAGAATATAAATCTCAAAGGGTACCAACCCCGTAGGTAATTGTCCAACTAAAATATTTTCACCCAAAAATTAAAAGAGGGGATATTTAAACTCCTTTTAAAGTTCACCACAAGTGCAAATTTGGGTTTGCATTAAATGTGGCATTATCAAATTTAAAATATCAACACAAATAAAATGCACTTAATCTAAATTACATGAATAAATTAAAAACACTTTAGGGATAACTTAAAATAAATTAAAAACACAAATAAAATTCACTTAATCCAAATTACATGAATACATTAAAAACACTTTAGGGTGAGGCTAAGAAGGCCCCTGCAATGGGGGAAGTTAAGGCTTCTAATAATATTGTCGATCTGGTGCATCCCCTACTGTTTTGTTTTTTGAAGGTAAAGGTAAAGAGCAGTTTGTTCCTCCTATTGGTAATCTGGGTGAAGAGCTTCATGTGGGCTCTCAACAAGGGATGGATTTGAATTGGGAAACGATGGATATTAACCAGGCCTCTAGTTTGGTGAAGGAGGGTTTGGATGTCTTTTTCAACTTATTTATGTGGCTCCTTCAAGAAGTGTAGAATTTGCATGGTAACTGCGACACAATTGCTAGGTGCAAGATCTCTACTTTGAGAAGCACTAGGGAGTTGAACTCGGTCTTTAATATGGTTAAGACCATGAATTTCACTCTTAACCAAATGGCGGAGGACTTTGTTAAGCTTAAAATGGATCACGACCCTAGAATTGCAGCCCTTGAGAAGAACTTCCTGAAAGTTCGTAAGGATCTCAATACTTTGGACAATCTCAGCAAGGATTCTCTTGAGACCACGGCGGAGGGACTAGTGTTCTTAAATGAGAAAGGGGTAAAAGCACAAAACTGTGTCACACTTTCAGCCAAATAAATAGTTTCGAGCGAAATATTTTTGGCCGGAAATGTTTTGGCTGAATAGGTTTCGACCAAAATCATGTGGCACATACGCGACACACAGGGTTTTAGTTGAATAGATCTTGGCACAAAACCAAAAAAATAATTTTTTTTTCCCTTTTCCACTTTGAAATTGGCTTATTTTATGTGTGGGGTTTCTATAGAAAGGGTTTTGGCCGAAACTCTTTCAGCCAAAACTGTCTAGTTGGCATCCTAGTTAGCAACCAACTCAACTTTTTCAGAATTTTATGAAACTTTCAACTTCAACTAAGTATTTCTTCAATCAGAATGATGTTTTTAAAAAAGAAAAATACCCTTTTGCAGAGCTCGAAATGGTGAATCCAAATATGTAATTTTTTTAATATTTTGATTAGTTTTAATATATTTTATTTTAAAAATAATGCAAGTAGGTTGTTAAAGTTAAAAAAGAGGCTAATTAAAAATTAAAAAAAATAGTAAAACATATTAATTTAAAATATATATATATATATATATATATATATATATATATATATATATATATATATATATATATATATATATATATATATATGGGAAAAGAAAGGAGAGTCTTCTTCAAAGGGTTTAATTTATTTTTTGAAAATGATTAAAAATAGACAATAGTTGAATGCTGTGAAAATTGTGAATTCTGATAAGTTTGACTTTAAAACGTTATTACGACAAAATATACATCAAAATTTGAATTTTTTTCCATGCACAAGATATTGAAGTTACCTATTTGGAGAAAAAAAATTAGGGAGAAATGAAGTTTTTTTCAATTTATTTCTTGATGGCCCTTGAAGTTGTTTTTTTCTAAAATTTTCAACATTCCAAAATCTATTTTTAAATTGATAAAAAAGTAATGAAAATTGTGTGCAACATTATTTACTAAACCTAAAAGATGCAAAAACAAAGAAATGCAAAGGAGAAAGCAACACAACAACACCTCGAGATTAGCCTAAGTTGACTTGAACAAAATAAGGATAAACAACAGATTATACCTTGTCCAAGTGATCATTTTGGTTGGCCCTTTGATTGTTGATGAGTTGTATGCTCCTTGATGGAAAATAGACTAAAATGCTATGTAATGTGATCTAGATGAGATGATGAATGCAATGAAAGATGTGGTTTTTTTGATAGATGAATGCAAATGGATGCAATGAAAGCTTCAAAATGCAACAATGGAGGTTGAATGCAAAATGCTTGAAGTTGAATGTTTGAGAGTAGAATTGCTTGAATGTGATATGAGTGACTTTGTGTGTTGTGAATGAATTGAATGCGAGAAAATATTCCATTTTAAGGGAAGAGTCTCTAGAGGAATCAATGGCCAAGATTTTGCCAACATGGGCAAGATGGAGGGCTATGGTGAGTTGAGGACTCACAAGCCCTCACATCTCGCCATGTGGAAGGGGAGGTGTCACAAGGACAGGTGATGTGGAGAGAGGACATGTGAGGTGGAGGTACTTGCAAGTACTTTGGGATTAGGGGAAGATTTCATCAAAAAGGAAGTTCTTGTCCCCATATGAGGATGGTGGTGACAAGTGAGGAATTTTAGAAAGTCCTCTCTTATCATCATGGGGATGAGAGAAGTTGTTGGGGGAATAAATGTGAATTTTAAATTCACATGATTGGGGAGTACCTTGGGGATAAGACAAGGTCCTCATAAGAAGGTCCTTGTCCCATGTGACTGATGTGACCTATGAAGGAATTTAGAATTTCCCAACAACTTACATGGGGAAGATAAATGTATTGAATGAATAAATATGAATTTTATATTCACGTGGGGAAGAGGTCAAGGCTTAAAAAGGAAATCACTTATGAAAGGTTGACTTGGAGGACATACCAAAGATGGCATGTGATTAGATTAAGGTTGTGCAAACAAGTGATTAAGAAGATTAATGAAGGATTAGAGACAAGTGGCCAAATATGGAGGATGTGACATTAATTTCCTAATTAAGGGTGTGCACATCCTAATCATGGATTATTTAAACTAATCTAGATTAAAAGAAGATTATGGAAGATGTAACAAGGAGAGAGAAAAGAGGGAATTTAAAATTGATTTAAATTCAAAAAGGCTAAATGACTAAATTAAATAAATTAATGTATTTATTTAATTTAGAGAGGAAAGGATGAAAGGTAAAGTATTTAATTATTAAATTAAATACTTTAGAAACCTTGGGCAAAAGGTGAAATATTAATTAAATAGATCGTTTAATTAATATTGATAAAATAGACGAATGAAGGGGATGAGTTTGACCATGTGGGAGTGGTCAAATTTGGATGTCTACAATTTTTTTTTAAAAAAAACTAAAAAATTACAAGAATAAACTTCATCAAAATTTCTACATTTCATTAGTTTACATAATTTTGAAATTTAAAACATAAAGACCACTTTTATGTGGTCGAAGTTCAGAAAGTTTTTTTGTTGTTGGTCGATTCCTTTATAAAGTGACACAGGATTATACTTTTACCCAGATCTAAGGACTAGACTGGTAAGCCCCTTCTTCCTAAACAGGGGGAGCATGTTGTGGGTGAGGATATTGGAAAGGGGAAACATGTTATTGATCTCGGGGCTAGGTCGAATGTGCGTACTCACAACAAAACCAAGAAAGGTAATGTGGTCTCGATGCAGGATATTAAAGAGGTCATGGAAATGCACGACAAGTTCATCACCAAGGATTTGGAGGTTGTGAGGATTAAAAACAATCTTCTTTAGTTTTTGCTTTGTTCCTTTTTTGTCTGCTACTTTTTTATTGATGGTCGATTGATTGTGGTTTAATCAGTGTTTTGTTTTTTGGGGCAGCTTTTTTGTCTTATCTTTCATGTTGCCTTTTGTTTTGTATAAGGTTTTAAGAACCCTTTTGTTGACATATTTTATGCCACCCTTCGATGCACATCATTTATATCCGATCAGAGAGATCCTATGTGTGCATCCTATTGAAATCCATGACTATTTTTGATGAATTTGGGTCTTTGAGGTTTTGAAACTCCTCGATTGTGTCTGATTAGGTTTCTAAACTTGCAAGATAGGGCTTTCAAAACCCTTATGGGTTTAAACCCTCCTAAGACCCTAGTGCTTTTTTCTTGTCACTTTTTGTTTTGTTCGCTCATTGACATTTTACACCTAGTCCCTAGTTGGCTAAGTTACAACTTATGTCTTAGGTGGTCATGTTTTTACTGACCTCTTTACCCATGTCTTCTGGTCGCAGCCCCAATTTAAATATTTGATTAAAAATATTATGTTCGGGAGGCTTGAAAACAATTTTTTCCCAAGTCTTATTTACCTAGGCACGACCCCCTTTTATGAACAACTTTAAGTCATATGTCCAATTACCACTGCTTGAGTCTTTGTATCACCCATTGCTGAAACCTTAATGTTCGTCAGCTTCATTTCCACGATGAGCGATGAACTCATTTCCTTTGCATTGCTTGTCGCTATTTTCATTTGGCCTTTGTATTTTACTTCCATGATGCATGATGGCATATATGTCTCTTCACATCACATGGACTCTTTGTATCATTATTTCATGTTGAAAGGCTCAAGTTAATTGTGCGATGATGCGTGATGAATGACCCAGATTTAAAGATGGTGATCTAACTGTCATCGTGGGTGTTCTAATGCATCGCAGTTAAGATCCAAAGTAATGAAGCCTTTGCATGATGCACGATAGGTGGCATGATCTCTTCATCGAGGAGACAATTCAATATCAAAGGGGGTTGTTTTGCAGTCCCTTTGACATTTCAATGGATGGAAAGATCTTTTTGTTGGAGGGAATGATGGATATCAGCAAGACGTTAATGATGGTCCCTTCAACATCCCGATGGGATGGTGATGACATTGGGTGGGCGACAGGTGTCTCGGTGGGCCTAGGGCCTTGGTTTTCCTTGTGTGATTCAACGGTTCAGATTTAGTGGAGATAATCTAATGGTCATTGTACGCGTCATTCACATCATTTTTGTTAATGATGTCATTGAGGTGCTTTCGACGATGGTCTTGTTTGTTGCGATGAGAGAGTCAATGGTTCAAATTCCTAGGCAAGCATCTGACGGTCATCGTGAGGGTTCTTCACATCAATGTTTGGAAACAATAAGCATGGAGATTTTTTGTGATGAGCGATGAGGTATAAATAGAGGAATCTAAGGGCCCTGAATTAAAGATGGTGATAAGACGGTCATCGCTAGCTTCTAATGCATCACGGTTATAAATAAGAGTTGAAGACCTTTGTGCGATGTGTGATGGTGGTGATGTGGTGGCTCCAAGTTTGATGAGTGATGAAGTGATAGTACAACACACGTCCTAAGCAATAGGTTTCATATTTTCATTGCATCACATACATCTAGTGCATCATGAGTTGCTTCCTTATACTCTTGAAAGAATTGGCGATGTATTGAAGGTATGTGATAGTCGTTGATCTTGATTCTCCTACAATCAATGATCGCGTTTTAAAGTTCATTTGGAAATCTGATCTTAGCCATCCATCTCCAAAGTTTTTTTTCCTTGAGCCAAGTGGCATTCAATGCACCTTCTTTCCCTCTTACATGTCATTTCAACAATTTCAAAATTCAAATATTGGCATTTATTGGCACATTGATCAAAATTTGCACATCCTCCATCCTATCACAAGTTGACAAGTGGCACTTTGCCATTAGATGAAATTTAGTCCCACATTGCTCTATTTTGGACATCTCTTCAACTTGAAATTATATAAATAAGAGGCTAATCTCCTCATTCTAACATCCACAATTTGAGTAAACTTACTATGCTCAAATATTTAGCAATCTTCATCCATATTTTTGAATTTGTAGCTAGGTTATGCAGATTTTTGTCTTGAAGCACTCATCATTCTTCATCAAAGTGGATCACAACCTTCATCAAATCATCAAAGCTAGCATTGGAGTTGGGAAAGGGCCAATTTTCACATCAAATTGTTACCAATTCCCCCATGGGATCAAGAGTTTGCATTGCTTTCAATAGGATTTAGCTTACTTTCTTGTTCTTTCATTTCATTCTTGTTTTATTTCCTATTTAAAGCTGTGATAATGGATTTCATGGGGAATCCTTGTTCTTACTTGCATATGATCTCCTAATGTGTTTTTTATTGTGCTTTGTAGGTATTTGGATTGGGGTTCTACATTTTGGCGCTAGAAGGAGGGAAATCTCATTTTCTAATCACATTTTTGTCAAAAATCCCACGTTTTTCTTTATCTACAGGAAAACTTCACCACTAGAAGCTCAGCGTCGCTGTTCAGCACCACTCATTCTTCAACGTTGCTATATGGAACCGCTAAAAATTCAAACTGCGATGCCTCAGTCTTCCCGCCCAGAAATTTGAATTCCAAATTGTGCTGCTGAACCTGTTTGACCCGCGAGAATCTTTCAAAAACCCAAACTACACCGCTGGCCAAAAGTACGATGCATTCATGCTCGTTGGTCTGGTTGCAGAGCAACGCTAACTAGCAAGCGACACTATATAGCACTACTGGTGAAATCAAACTATGACACCTTCGTGGATTGCACCGCTGGAGGGGAGTATGAAATGAAATTTTATTTGAAGCACGTGCTTTTTCCCAAATTATGGTTCTTTTGTTTGTTTTCTACCTTTTTGACCTCTATTTTTTCATAATCTAACTAATTTTCTTGTAGGTTGGATCGATCAAAGACGAAAAGGAAAAGAAGCATGATGGTGTCATTTCACAAAAACAAGTGTTTTTAAACACTCTAGTGTTTGTTGAACACTCTTGGAGGATTCATTATTCCTCTTAAAGAAAAATTTGTCATCTTTTTTATGCTTAGGACTTACTAATTTCGTTTGGGCTTTAAAAGGAACCTTTTGAATTCTTGTTACAAAAAGGCTTTAAAAGAACATTAGGACTCAAATTTACTAAAGTTTGTTTTGGGATTAAAAAATTGAACAAGGAAAACTGTCGCACTTACTTTGGTGCTTTAAAACGAATTCACTTTTGCTTTGAGGATTTAAAATAAACAAGTGTTTGCATTGTTTTGCAATTACGTACACAAAGTAATATCATCAAAAGACATATGCACTTCTCTCGCGCCTCATGGTGATCTTGAGAATTAAAAGTATTTTGGTGACATTATGTTGCATAAATAATTGCCCATACACACTTCAATTTGGGTTTAAAATTCAACAAATTATGCGAGTGTGAGTAAATCTATTGCATGTGTTCTCCGTTTGTTTCTAAACGAAGGTTGATCAAACTATGAATACATTTACTTGCTATTGTTTATCTTAGAGGGCCTGCCTTGGGGAAAAATTACTCACCCAAGGGAACGACTCAACCGATAACACTCTAAAGCCAAGATTATTTTCAGCCGGGATATAAATGTGGATATTGGAGTAAACGCCAATATCACGTGGTTGGCTCCGACGAGAAGGGTAGCAATGGTCTCTCTTCACATTGGGTCAACTCCTACAAACGGAAATTCTGAATTAAAACCCATGTTTTAGAATTGCCAAAATCCTTGATCTATTTATTGGTGCAAGAACAGTCGTTCTGAAGCCGCCCCACACTTTTACGGTCTTTAGTAGAAATGGAAAAAATTTCATGGGAGTTTCATGGGTGTTGATGCTTGGCTACCCCATATAAGTGAGTGTTGTGGAGGGGAGCCAGTGGGGTCAAGAATCTAACCATTTGCTAAAGATAAGTGTAGATAGACTTGTCCAAGTGGGGACTCAACAAATATTGTCTTACATATCCATAAGGTTGTAATTGCTCTTGGTTGCAAAATGCTTTGCTTCTTCGAAAACATTTGGAAACAAACACTTAACATCATCATCAAAATTTCAAACCCTTTAGGAGGCAAATACAAATTGACCAAATTTGTGTGTTATTGCTTGCCCTTGGGATTCTATCCTTAGAGGTTTCTAAACACTTGAACTTACATCTCAATTTTCCTACTAAAGATAAACAATAGGTAACCCTTGCCTTGAATTCATCAAATTTCCACATAACATACTTTGTGGGATTCGAAGAAATTAAGACATTGGACATCTAGTTTGGAAACCTAATCAAAGAAGTGTTTGTGGTAAAACAAATTCACTAAGCAAAGATAACAAAATTGACTCTCATATGTGTTGAAACCTCATAATTTCCAAGAAAGTCAAAATCCCAAAACGAAATTCCTTGAGTCAAAGTTCAAAATTTAAGAGTGACACTCAAAAGGTCATCAAGAAATACAATAGGAAGTGCAATCAAAAGCAACATATAAAAATAAGAAAAAAATTCACAAGGTTCTATAGACTCATTCCTTTGAACAATCCGGAAATGTATGCTCAATTTGAACCACTTCTTAGTTATAGAGGTCCTTAGAAGTATCATATGTTCTTCAATACCGAGGTCTAGTAAACAAAGTGTCTTTTTAGGTACATCTTAGGATCAAAATCAAGCCTTCATCCATCTTCGAACATCAAAACCAAAAACATCTCATCATCAACTCTTCGAAAGTCTTGGAAAAAATCCTTCATGTTAAACTTTGGGAAAATCATTTGAAATCAATCCAAAAATCACCTTGTTTGATTGAATGTGTGTAGATGCATCCTTCTCCACATATTTGATCAAATTATCAAAACTTGTGAACAAATTTATCCCTTGATAAATATCCAACATCTTGGGATTTAGGAGTCCATTATCAAAACCATCTTGTTTGGATAGGGGTGTTTAGATGAATCCTTCTTCTCACACCTAGACAAATTATCATGTTGTGAACGATTTAACTCTAGGACAACATCTAACCTCTTAGAGTTCATGAGTTCACCAAAATCCGAATCCAAAAACAAATCAATCCTAAATCAAGTCCTAAAAGTTTAACATACCCTTCAAGATTTTCTCAAAGAGTTCCAATCATCCATCAAACACCCATCTTACATCCATATCAGTATCATCCTTTGATCTTGGAATCATCCTAAAATTTCCCCTTTTGTACCTATAGATATATCAATCCAAAGAATTGGAGATTCATCTCCCATATTCTTGAAAAATTGATCCCTATTTTATGGTGCAGACTAGATCTCAACACAAGAAGAACATGGAAGCCAACAAAGAAACAGCCGCTTCAAGTGACCTAAGCCAAACAAACTCCGAAATGAATCCCGTTGAATCAAGCAATCCTTTGAATAAATTTCTCTCATCATCACAAAATCCACAAGAGGAAAACCAAGAAGAAGAACTTACCTTTGGGATCTCACGCGAGGAAATCACCGAAATGATCCAAAATCCGGAGAACCATAAGATCATCAATATCATGATGAGGCTCAACCCTTCACTATACATGCTCGAACTAGCAAAACAAGGGGCCAAACTACCTTCTGATTTTGACATGAGCTCTATAGTGGAACCATCTTTAGAGGTCATGCCTCCAATTTCATCCATGTTCCCCATCTCATCTACACCCCCATCCCAAAGCATCACTCAAAACATCCCGCAAATCACAACACCTATTGCTCCAACTCAACCTAATGTTAATAAGGGAAGTGCATTTCTTAATGCTATTCAAACACACCCCCTTGTCAATAATCAAGACTTGGATGCAAACACCATTTTGGAACAAAACATACCCCAAAATCCATTACATAAGTATACCCCTCTCACTTTCCATGATCCTAATGATCCATCATCATCATAGTTTCGCACAACACCCAAAACCTCTCTCCCCATAACTTCATAAGGAGAGGGTGGCATATTCGGACCAGGGGGCATTTTTGACACTATGACATTTTCTCAAGAGATCACATCCCTCACATTTTCACCTCTTCCACAATTGCCACCATCATCCACACCACTACTTGGCTTAGGGCTTTCACCTTTACCAAATATCAATCAAAATCAAACCAACATCCCAAACATCAATCAAAACATCACGCCAAACTCTCAAAACTTGTCATCAACATCGCAACAACAGATGACAACTACATAAGCAATCACAAAATCATCAACCCCTCTAACATCTCAAAGAATGGTCTCTAAAGGACCAACCACATCGATCACACCATCCACCAACCAAACCCTAATCACCAACACAACGACACCTCTCACCACCACAACAAGCACCATTCTGAATCCACCACCACCAAGATCCAATATATCAAGCCAATACAGTATGGCATTGCAAGCCTCTCAGCAAGATGCTTATCAAAAGGCATTCTTGCAAGTACAAAAGAAAAAATCCACGCAATTAGTTGCTCAACAAGCCGCTCAAGCTGTGCAAGCTGCCCAAGTATCCCAAGCCGCATTACAAGCACAAAAGGTTTCTCAAGACCAAATCTTATTGCAACAACAAGCGGCACAAGCACAAGCCCAAGCCCAAGCCCAAGCCCAAGCACAAGCTCAAGCTTAGGCACACGCTCAATATCAAGCACAACAAGCACAGGAACAAGTGTAGTATCTTGCACAAAAACAAGAAGCACAACTACAAGCATATCAACAAGCAATAAAACAATACCAAGAGCAGCAAGAAGCGGCCCAATTAGCATCCCAAAAACAAGTGTTGTTGGTGCAACAACAAGCATTGTTGGTGCAACAATAAGCGTTGTTGGTGCAACAACAGGCAATCCTGGCGCAACAACAACAAGAACAACAACAAGCGTTGTTCATACAATAGCAAGTGCAAGCATACATGGCTCAAAAAAATGTGAAAATACCATCAACCAATCCACCCATCACACCCACCAATGAACCATCTAAGAACACTTTCATCCCACCTCTTGATCCACAAAATGATGTGACAACACAAATCAGGTTACTCTCACAACAAGTGCTCAATCTTCAATCAGGGTGAACCACAAGAACATCTAGTAACTTGTGTCCTTATCCATTCGACCAGAGCCTTGTGATGAAACCATTCCTGAAGGGATTTGAGATCCCCAAATTTGATAAGTACCATGGGATAGGAAACCTTGAAGATCACATCAAGGAATTCTAGGTTCATTGCATGGAAGTTGCATATGATGATACCTATCTAATGCGGCTATTTCCTAGGAGTTTGGTTGGCCACGCCATGGAATGGTTCTCTCACCTACCCACAGGCATCAAGACATTCCAATAAATCATAGATGCATTCATCAAAAACTACACATGCAATATCATCATGGATGTTAGTCTTGAAGAACTATCGGCTTTGAAACAAGGTAAGAATGAATCATTTGCTTCATTCCTACAATGATGGCAATCCAAGGCCAATCAGAGTAAATGGGTCATGCCCAAGGAACAACAAGTATGTACTATCATATCCAACCTTGACGACCTCTTGGCATTCCATATCAAGGTCCAAGGGATCACCACGTATGACCAATTGATTTCTAAGGTGCTCAGCATCGAACGATCCCTTATGACACAACCTAGAGTATCAACTCCATATCCTGAACAACAGAACAATCACCCACCTACCAATTACAATGACAAACCTCGCAAATGGGCAAGAAACAAAAATATTACCAATGATGGTGTCGTCAATGCCAAAGTTGTCATCAGTGCCCCTCGACAAAAACACCCGCACCACAACAACAAATCCAAAACCATCATCAAACAAACACAACAACACAACAACCAAACAACCAAGCAATCAATAACGTCAATGACCAAAGAGGACCTCCCCAACGAAACAAGAACTTCACCAAATGGAAATACACTGCTCTTGGGGAACCACTCAAAGTCATCATGAAGAAATTATTAAACGAAAACCTCATCAAGATTCCCACCTACGAGAACTACCAAGAACCAGATGTTAAACCTCCTTGGTACAACGAAAATCAGCTCTGCAACTTCCACAAAATCAAAGGGCACACCACGAACAGCTGCATGAGACTAAAGAACATAGTCCAAGATCTCATCGATCAAAGAATCATAAATGTGGAACAGTCAACAGGGAATCAAAATCTCAAAATATACACAAATCTGATGCCTAAGCATAACAATAAAGGGAACAATAACACTAATAAGGGGAAAGGCACCTTCAAAAATGTGAATCATGTGTATGAAGCTGTCGTCGCCTCCCTAGATGAATACTGCACAGTAATCACTATCAAAGGAGCTCAAGTTGATTGTGGAGTCACCACAAGAGGTGGAAAAGTTACTATCGTAGGATCATCTCAACCAAACAGAACTTTCATGACCAATTCAAGATCTGTTCCCAATGGTTACAATATCCTTGATCAGCTAAAAAGAATGCCAGCACAAATATCCATCATGGAGTTGTTAAAAATCTCATCCGCCCACAAGAAAATCCTTGAGGAAGCATTGGCTTCATCCACCATCCCTGCAGATCTTGATGCGGAACAATTCCAAGCTATGGTCAGAAATATCATTACCCCGAATTTCCTTATGTTCTTTGATCAAGACTTTCCCGCTCAACCATCTCATAACTGTGCACTCCATTTAGAGGTCCCAGTGCAAAAAAGTAAAGTCAAGTGAGTCTTGGTGGATGGAGGTGCAGGCTTGAATATTTGTTCCCTCAAACTCATTAAGTAGTTAAAAATCTCAGAGGATTCCATTGACAAAGGAAAAGGTATCACAATCAAAGCATATGATGATCAAGAAAGAGTGTTCCAAGGCACAATCAAAATCCCTATTCAAGTAGGGCCAGCTATCATGGAAACCACCTGTCAGGTCCTAGACCTTGACTTACCCTATAACATTCTCCTAGGACGTCCATGGATCCATGCAATGCAAGCGGTAGCATCAAATTTCCATCAATGTGTCAAATTCACATATGAAGGACAAGAGGTCACCATCCATGGAGATCCTGAACCATTCTCCTACTGCAAGAACCTTGAGGAAAAATACTACAAAATCCCTCAAGTGCCTAAAAATGATGAAGGCCCATCAACACCATACATTGATCCAGCCACTCTCGCATCCACTTCTATGACAAAGACACCTGCCACTCCCACCATCCCCACCATCTCTAATATCAAACTCATCATCTAGGATAATGGTTGTGAAAACTACACGATTCCCAAAAATTATTTTATGGTAGGAGAGTTACCACAATCTCCTAGATCACGAGGACGTCTGCAATCAAATGAAGCCTCCACATCTCAAAAATCTCCTGAAGACTATCCCAACTTCAGAAGTTGGGGAGATCTCGGTCAAGAAGTCATAGAGGAGGACCCATCTCATCTCCTATACCAAGATGATAGACCAGCAACCAATCTACCAATGGATGACAAAAGCAAAGGTTTGCAAATGATGCTTGCAATGGGTTATGATAGAAACCAGAGACTTGGACAAAATGAAAATGAGCTTATAATACCTATCATTCCAAAGACGCGAATGAGAAATCTTGGCCTTGGATGTACCCCTCCAAGTATAACCATACATGGCCGAAGTCCTCCAGTTAGAAAGGTCAATAATCCTCCTCAGCTATCTGCAACCAAACTTCACTTACCCATATCTATAGGTTGAGTCTTAGACAACTTCACATTCGACATAATTGACATTTGTAGTAGTAGTGATGACAAGGATCCCCTAACCAACCTACCTAGGCTCTTCGAGGATACCACCCTTCTCATGATTAGCACCTTATCCTTTGATTCAGACAATCAAAATCATGAAATCTGCCTAGTTTACCCCCAACTCATCGATTATGACCAATGAGGACCACCAGTTCTTGACACATTTGAAAACAATGAGGTGCTCTCAGAATTCATGGGACTACAGGATAACATTCCATGTGGGGATCACAAAACATGATTCATCATTGAGCTAGACACACAAGCCTATTATGGGGAAATGATTGAATCCCTCATTCACAAAAGTGAGAAACTAAGAATAATATCTAAGTCCTTGAGTGAAAACCACATTGTGGCACTCTCCGACATGAAAAAAGTAAAAAGAAAGCATGCATCCAACAGTGAAAACCTCTCTGAGGCACCTAAGGATGGGGGATTCAATCTTCCTTTCAGAGCTCTTCATCAGGAAAAATTAGCAGTCCTAGTAGAAAATTGCAATCTAGTTAATCTAGGAACAAAGGAGACCCCACACATCACATTCTATGTGGAATCATTACTATCAGAAGAACAAGAACTCCTAGCATCCTTCTTAAGAGAGAGACAAGTTAACTTTCATGGAGCTATGTAGACATGCCAGCGCTCGATCCATAAATTGTAGTTCATCACCTAGCAGTATATCCTGAAGCAAAACCCGTTAGACGAAAGATCAAAAAAATGCACCCTCAAATCGCCCTGCTAGTCAAAATGGAACTAAAGAAGCTATTGGATGCATGATTCATTTGACCAATAGACTATCCAAAATGGGTGTCAAACCCGGTGCCTATCTCAAAACCCAATGGGGACATCAAAATCTGCACAAATTTCAGGGACTTGAACAAGGCATGTCCAAAAGATGATTTCTCGTTGCCCAACATTGACATGATTGTAGACATGACGATGGGACATGAAATGCTTTCCTTGACGGACGGTTTCTCAGAATACAACCAGATAATGACTGCTAAAGAAGACCAACACAAAACAACCTTCACTTGTCCATGGGGGACTTACTGCTGGAATATGATGCCATTCAGCTTGAAGAATGCAGGAGCAACATACCAAAGAGCCATGACCTTAATCTTCCATGACATGATCCATAAAACTGTTGAAGATTATGTCGATGACATACTAGCCAAATCCAGAAAGAGGAAGGATCACATAGCAACCTTAAGTGCCATTTTTGATAGGCTGGACAAATACAAGGTCCGATTAAATCCAAAGAAGTGTGTCTTCGGTGTACAATCAGGAAAGTTGCTAGGATACATAGTCTCAATGAGAGGTATTGAGGTAAATCCAGCAAAAGTAAAAGCAATCCTTGAGATGGAGGCACCCAAAACATTGAAACAATTAAGAGGTCTCCAAGGCAAGCTTCAGCCCATCCGAAGATTCGTGGCACAGCTGGCAGATAAACATAATCCATACTCTCACCTACTTCACAAGGGAGTAGCATACAAGTGGGATAACAAGGGTGAAGAAGCCTTCAATAAGATCAAGGAATATCTACTTACACCACCAATCCTAATGCCACTAATCCCAAGAAAACCATTAAATCTCTATGTGTCAGCAACAATAGCAGCCCTTGGAGCTCTTCTAGCTCAGCACGACGACAACAAGATAGAAAGGGCCATATATTATATCAGCAGGACAATGGTTGGGCATGAGTTAAATTTCTCATTCATCAAAAAAGCATGTTTAGCAGTAGTGTTCACTTCACAAAAATTCAGACATTACATGCTGGCACACAGAATAAAACTCGTTGCCAAAATCGACCCTCTCAAGTACTTACTGTCAAAAGCAGTGCTCATTGGAAGGATGGCTAAATGGGTCATGATACTATCAAAGTATGACATTGAATACGTGGAGCGGAAAGCAATTAAAGGCCAAGTCATCGCAGATTAGCTTGTAGAAGCACCAATCTATTCAGAGAATCCTCCCATCTCAGAGTTTCCAAATGAATCCATCTTCAACATCAACATAGCTTACCACTGGAAAAATTACTTTGATGGCTCATACACGCAACATGGATCAGGAGCATGTGTCTTCTTTATCACCCCACAAGGGGACTGCATACCAAGATCATATAAATTGGCATTTCCCTGCACCAAAAACATTGCAGAATATGAGGCTTTAACCATAGGTCTCAGAATAACAGTGCAGTGGCATATCATGGCCCTCAAAGTATATGGAGACTCTCAGCTGATAATAAACCAAGTGAACAGTGAGTACCAAACTAAGGATGATAAGCTCACTCCATACAAGAAACTGGTGGAGACTCTCAAAGAATCCTTTATCGAGATCACAATTGAGCAGATTCCCAGAGCAAAAAATAGAGCAGTAGACGCCATGCCAGCGATTGGATCCCTATTGGACATCCCTCATAACATCCTAAAGCATGAATTCTTGGTAGGGCAGCTTCTCGTGCCTGTATTCGAGGTACCAGAATCAGAATTTGTGTGTGAAATCGTTGGTCCTGGTGATCCCCGGTACCATGACATTTATACCTACTTGTGAATAGGTGTCATACCTATTGACTTACCCTCAACCTTAAAATGAACCTTTGTCAAAAAGGCATCCCGATTCATCATCCTAGGAGATAACCTATATCGTAGGAGCATAGAAGGAACCTTATTATGTTGTTTAAATGCTGAGGAGACATTGACCGCTTTAACTAAAGTACATAATGATATTTGTGGTTCACACTCGAGTGGAATGACCCTAGCCAAGAAATTGCTGAGGATGGGGTATTATTGGCCTACAATGGAAAGAGAGGAACATGACTACATAAAAAGGTGCCTACAATGTCAGCAACATGGGGACCTCATCCATGCTCTAGCTCAAGAACTTCATCCCATCATCACACCATGGCCCTTTTCGTAGTGGGGACTCGATCTCATTGGAAAAATCACTCCCACTTCATCTAATGGCCGCATGTTCATCATAACAGCCACTGAGTACTTTTCCAAGTGGGTAGAAGCCATACCTATGACATATATAACCGAGAATCAGATATCAAAGTTCATCCTGAACTATCTCATTTTCTGTTATGGTGTACCAAAATCTATTATCTCAGATAATGGGACACCATTTAAGAATCAGGATGTCTGCGACTTGTGTAAAAAATTCAAAATCCAACATTGCTTCTCCACCCCATACTATACCCAAGGCAATGGCCAAGCAGAAGCCACAAATAAAACCATTTTAAAGATCCTCAAGAAAACAGTCAATGACGCAGGCCGTGATTGGCATCTGCAGCTCAATCTCGCCCTCTAGGCCTACTGAACCAGCATCTGCACACCCACTGGTGCCACCCCTTTCTCCCTCATCTACGGATCAGAAGCAGTACTCCCCATTGAGATCGAGCTCCCGTCACTAAGAATATCATTGCAAAACCTCATCACAAATGAGGAATACTGAGTATCAAGATTGAATGAGCTAGAGCTACTAGATGAGCGGCTTATAAATGTTTTAAATCATTTGCAAGTCTATCAAAATAGACTCAAGAGGAGCTATAACAAGAAAATCAGAAGCAGGACTTTCCAAGTCGGAGAATTGGTACTAAAGGAGAATCAAAAGAGTGTACCAAACCCAAACAGTAAAGAAAAATTTGAACACAATTGGTTGGGACCATTTGTTATCACAATGAGCTATAAGTCATGGGTATATTAGTTATCAACACCCGAAGGGGAACCTCTACAAGATCCCATGAACAACTCTCATCTCAAAAAAAATTATGCCTAATCTATCAAGGTATAGAACCAAAAAATCAAAAAAATCAGAAAATGTCCTAAGAAAACAGTTACCTTGGCGAAAACTTGGAAAACAAGCATCTTGGTGACAACAAAAAATTCAAAAAGCAAAAAATTCAAAAAAAATAGAAAAAAGATTAAAAATAGTAAAGAGAAAAATTGTTCTCTAGTGAAAACCACTTCGATGGCACTTTGGACAAGTAGCTTGGTGAAAACCTGGCAAACAGGCGCCTTGTGTAAATAAGCACTTTCCATCCACCAAGATCTTCACGGCTTGTTCTGCATCATCCATCCATTACGTTTCCATCATCCATCGCATTCAGATCTCCATCCATCACTCATCCATCTACATCCTCACCATAGCTTGGTCTGTTGTTCGTATCATGATCCCTCCTAGTACTACTCGGCCCATTCTCAAGGCCAGTTTGTCCTACCTTTATCCGAGTAGTCTATTGCATCACGCTGGGGGCATGTTCTCATCAGATCGGATTCGTGTATATTCTTGATGTCCTAAAATTAGAAAATCCAAAAACATCAAAAAAATCACCAAAATCCAAAAACATTCAAAACATATCAAAATCCAAAAACAGGTTAAAAATTTAGTCAAAAAGTAAAAAATAGAGTCGTCTTTTCGAACTACAAGTCTCTGAGCCTTGAACATAGGCAAGGTTGATCTTTGATCATCCCCCGAGACACTTAGGTTAGTCCTTTAGGAGTCTATCATAATAAACTGGCATTTCATCATGTATATCTTCATATGTAAATTGGTCAAGTCATCAGTTGAACTACGTGGTCTCTGTGTGTATAACGTAGGCAAGGCTAATCTGTTGATTAGCCCCCAAGGCCCCTAGGATAGGTCCTTAAGTTAGTCTCTCGGTCAAAATCTCATAAAACCCCAAAAACATTGGAAAATCAAAAAAAATCAAAACATTTGAAAATCTAAAAAAATACCAAAAACAGCCTCAAAACATTGCAAAAATTCCAAAAAATCCAAATATTTGAAAAAATCCATCCATCCCATTTTGCTTACACTCGCAATAACATCACTCATATTAAATGGCCATCATCCTCAACCTTTGGTGAAACAATTGGAAACAAGTCTAGCAAGAGAAAAAGTGAAAACTCAAAACGTTAAGTCTCAGGTTTAAGTCAGTACATAAACAAGCTGGTCAACTCTTTGTGTCAATAGCCTCTCATCCAATCAATCCCATTTCAATCATCTGATAACATCATGTCCTAGGATGTATCCTTCCTACAATGGGCATTATTTATCAGAAAGAACACTTTGGATAAATGAAATGGCGTGTCGCCATCCACTAACATGTCCTAGGATGTATCCTTCCTACAATGGGCATTATCTTTTGGCAATAGTTTTGATTCTTATCCTTAAAAACACATTTCCTTTTGGTTAGTGGTATTGAAGAACATCGGCTTGTTTTTTTACTTTATCTTGGTCTTTTGACTTATCTTATTGCGCTCATTCCAAAGACCTCTTGATGATATCCAAACAAATGGATTTAGAGAGATAGGAATGGGGCAATGATCATTATCTTTTGTCTCTTGTGCTTGTTGGAATTTCTTGTAATATAACTTTCTTTGTTAGAAATGTATGGAGGATTTTTTGGACAGCTTGTTGACTATTGTATTGATAGGTTATACCTTTCCATGTTTTGGTCTGGGATGTTTGAAACTTCTAAAGTGCGTCCTAGCAAGGTTTACGTATGTCAGGTGTGAACAAGAATACTCCTATCTGTTTGTCAAGTCAAAGTCCATCACACTAGGTACAACGCCATCCTGGTTCTCTATACCTTGATGCATCGTACCACATGAGTTATCAAACATAAGGAAATTGGCCCTTTGAAAATCCTAACTCCTCGGCAAGTAGTCATCATCATTTGCATATTCATCATCTTATGTCTATTGAAATGTCTTCTCTTCTTTCATCCCTTCTTTCTCTTCACGCTAACAAGGTACTATGATAGTTGATCATCATCATCATCGATCCTGCATCCACAAATCATTAGCATATTGCATAAACATATCATATAGAAAACATATGCATTGCATCTCCATATAAATGTGTTATTATAAACATTTTTCATAAATAGGCACATCCACTTTTTCACATTACATCTATTTTTCAAAGCATTGCATCCATCACATAACATTCATTTGCATGAAACATTTCATAATCATTTCATATTACCATCTACTGCATAATAAGTACATGAGCATTACAGATAATCCATTGCATTATAAGCATACATATTCACATCACATAAACATCCTAAAGTCATCTCTCACATTACATTCATTTTGCATAACATAAAGCATCACCATACCACTTTGCATTAACATATCATTTCATATATTACATCACATCACAATAAATGCATCACATACATTACATTATCATCTAACATGTTTAGGATAATATGTATTTGTTATTTTTAAAAATAATCTCATCATCAAGGTATATCATATAGGGCATGACCATTTCATTCAAATTGCATTATACATAATCATAAACACATAAATATCATCCATCATTCATCCATATCATATAGAACATCTCATAAATAACCACATCACAATCATTTTTGCATATTCATTTTACAAATTATTCCATATCATTTTGCATATTACATCATCCATTTCATATCAGATATCATATCATTTGCATCAACATACACAAATCATCATATAAATTATATCATCATCAAAATATACATGATCATCCATCCATATCACATATCATATAAATCCATTTGCATATCATGTATTAATAGCATAATATAGATCTATTAATAATGCATACATCATTAGAAAGAAATGCATCCATATATACATCACATAACATCATAAAATGATTGCATAGCATATAGAAATAGAACCATCCATAAATGCATAAATAAATGATACACATCACATCATATCAACATCATCATCTCATATATATATCACCATCGGGTAACTATCATAGTACAAAATAATCAGATCACTGTACATGTGTGTCAATAAGTACAAAAAGACCCAATGGGCTATCAAAAATGAGCCCATATGGCACGAAAGAATATCATCTCAATCAAAATGAGGCCTAACCCTCCTATCTACTGCCCTTTCCTATGTCACCATGACCCTCTACCGGTCTGTGACTGGTATGCTGTGAGTAATCTGGGGCCCGCTCTGCTCTGGGTATAGCCTGATGATAATGCAGGCAATAATAGTCTGCCTCCTGGACGACCTCCCTGTAAGAATGAAGGGACACTGTGCTTTGAGAGGAGGAGGATTCCATGCTCTCCAACTGCTATCTCTGACCCATCTCTGTAGCCACCTGTAGCTCTACGGCCTGCCTCTGCAAAATAGCCTGGTCTCTCTCGGCCCTGGCTTGATCCCTCTTTGTCGTCAAACTCTGAACCTGAGCCTGTAGCTGTGCAATCAGTGCATCTCAGGGATCTAGTTGCCTTGTTGGTTGTGCTCGTGCGAGCTGCATGTGAGGGTGATCCTCACCCTCAGCTCATGCTGGTGCATCTTCCTGATCCTGCTGCCTGGCTGGCACCTACTCCTAGTCCTACTTCTGAACATCAGCCTAGATCGGCTAAGTTGGAACCCTGATTGGTTGATCCTGCCACACACCATCTCTCTATCCTCGTCCTCCCCCTCTACCCCTCGATCTCTATCGAGCGGAGGGTATTCTTGGAACTATCAACCGCAAGGGTGGCCAAAACCAATCTCTGTAGGCCTGTGTCATGCCTGGATCTACAGGTCCCTGATCATATACCCATGGTCGGGCCACCAACTGTCTGAAGCTGTCTACTACCTCGGAGGCAGGAATGTATCACCCCCACGAACCTTGTGATACAGTGCAAGCAAATATGGCCACATAGTCATCATTTGTTCGGTCATGTGGCTCACCAAATTGACACTGGACTCACCTTGGCAAGTATCTCTCGACCATCATATGCTCTCGCCCCTACATAAAGCAGTCCTAGCGGGTAAAGAATATCTACTCTGCATCGTCGACCCATCCGGGGCGACCAAGGTACGGGCACCATGTAAAAACCTGCATATCATCTAGGACCCTCCTCCAGTGAGGAATCTTGTGCTCTCCTGTGTGTGTAAAGGACACACCACCTTTGTAACGCCACACTAGGGGATCATCAGGCCCCATCAGCACTGCAACGACTCGAGGCCGGAGAACGACGTTGTGCTCCCACCCCCACATGTGAAGAAGTGTAACACTTGCTCCAAGTGCTCTGTCGTCGAGGTAGATGTACTTGTGTAAATCCCTATAGAGCGAGGCAAGAAGAACAAGCCCCTAAGCAAAATGAACTGGCCTATCACAAATCACCTGCTCCCAGCAAAGTCCCCAGCTAGGACTGAAATATCGGCCTCGTCGATCTGAGGCAACAAGACTTGAGATGATCATTACAACTACTAGACAAAATGGTGATGTGAGTGTCCTATGGTGCTCCAGCTCTATCTGGCCCTCACAAAATATGACCTCATCTGTGGCGAGGAATCCATGGCAGGTGTCTCATCCGGCATCCATATCAAAAATAACTCGCCAACCATGAATCGGCAATCTAAGGATGCACCACATGTCCTCTAAGGTGACGGTGGCCTCGCCAGTAGGAAGGTGGAAGGACAAGGTCTCATTGTGCCATCTCTCGGCAAGCGCTAACATCATCCCAAGGAGGGTCTACACGGGTGCTACGTAAGCAATGTACCACAGTCCCATGTCTTGCAGCCAATCCTACTCCCTGTCGCTAAGGTCTCACAGGTAAATGAAAATCTCCCGCGATCTATGCTCCCGAGAATAGAGCTCCCTTGCCGCGTCCTGCATCAAGGAAGGTCACCATGTTAAAACTTTTAAGAAATTTTATTCCGAGCATCCAAAAAACTAGCCCAACGTCGCTATTTGTGAAGACATCACAGTTTGAAATTTGCAAACTGTGACATTGGAGTGCTAAACTTTGAAAGAGCACCACCGCGGTGCACTTTTCTAAAAAGCGGCACAGTTTGGCAAGATTCTAGTTTAAAAATGCACCGTCGCATCACACTTTTAAATGACCCCGCTAGAGATAGCATAAGCGTTAGAGTTTGAATTTTGTTTCCAAACTCCAAACTCCACTGCCGCGGTGCATTTTGTGATGGCGAGCCAGTTTGGACTACCGAGCAGTGCAGTTTGAATTTTGAGCGGCGCTATATAGCACCGCTACAAAGAAGCTAAGTTTAAAAGCATAAAATAAGCACAAAAAATGAAAAGCGAAGCTCAAGTAAGGATCACTTACTGGTGCCCCAATGTTGGGAGGTCGCTGGTATGTTCAGACTCGATCAGAAATGTGCATTAGGAGTTGTCGGTCTGCCACCTCGTCAGAGTGTTAGAGCTCAAATCGCAAAATCGCTAGAAGGCTACGTGTGAAAATGAATCGAAAGTGACCCCTCGTTGCCTTTCTAAGCTTGAAAATTAGGGTTTTTTGACCCTGTTTGGCTATCCTACTAGGGTTTTGAGCTCTTAATCTTGTGTTCGTCCGATTGAGGCCTGTTTTACATTGTTTTATTAAGTTTAGACACGTTTTTGGCTTCCTGGAGCCTTTTTGGACCCATCGGGCACCTTGTCCTCTTTTTTCGCAAGATCACCCAAAAATCAAAATTTTCGTCCAATCTCTCGAGGGGGCAATATATTGGCATGTTTTCTCTTGTCGGGACAGCAATGGGGCAAAAATTTTAAAATGAGAAAATTTTGGCTTTGATTGAGATCATTTATTCTTTGAATTAACACAACAAGTGTGTTGCTTCAAAGAGGGGCAAACTGTAGACACGTAAAATGTACTGATTGACATTGGACGTCTTATCCTAACCACTAGCATCGCTTCATCCTGAATCATCCTTCGTTCTAACCATTTAATCAAATGTATTTATTTGATTAAATTCATTAATATTCTGCTCTTAATTAAATAAATCAGTTATCTAATTATGTCACCCTCTCTCGATAATTAAATTAACTTGTCTGATCTAATTATCCTTATTTAATTAAATAATTAATTTTATTTGATTCAATCTCTAAAGTCTATCTATTAAATTAAATAAATTAAAACCTTATTTAATTTAATCTAACATCATCTCTTTTAATTAAATAAATCAAAAGTCCTTATTTAATTAATCCTTTATCATATTCTTCTCATATTTGATTTAAATAAATCCACAAATTTAAGTCAAATAGGTCACATCATTTAATCCCTTCATTAAATTAATTAACCTTGATTAATTTAATCTCTTTTCATGTCTCATCCTCCATCTTTTTCCACTTGCACATGAAAATAGAGTTATTTGACTTATTAAATCTCCATTTTCTTCAACAAGGCATCTTTTAAGGAATATTCCTCAAATTTGAATTCAAAATCCAAGTGGACTTTGTCCTTCCAACAAGGCATTTACCCCACCTACAAAGTCCTTTTTCCTTGAGCCAAGTGGCATTCAATGCACCTTCTTTCCCTCTTACATGTCATTTCAACAATTTCAAAATTCAAATATTGGCATTTATTGGCACATTGATCAAAACTTGCACATCCTCCATCCTATCACAAGTCGACAAGTGGCACTTTTCCATTGTATGAAATTTAGTCCCACATTGCTCTATTTTGGACATCTCTTCAACTTGAAATTCTATAAATAAGAGGCTAATCTCCTCATTCTAACATCCACAATTTTAGTAAACTTACTATGCTCAAATATTTAGCAATCTTCATCCATATTTTTGAATTTGTAGCTAGGTTATGCATATTTTTGTCTTGAAGCACTCATCATTCTTCATCAAAGTGGATCACAACCTTCATCAAATCATCAAAGCTAGCATTGGAGTTGGGAAAGGGCCAATTTTCACATCAAATTGGCACCAATTCCCCCATGGGATCAAGAGTTTGCATTGCTTTCAATAGGATTTAGCTTACTTTCTTGTTCTTTCATTTCATTCTTGTTTTATTTCCTATTTAAAGTTGTGCTAATGGATTTCATGGGGAATCCTTGTTCTTACTTGCATATGATCTCCTAATGTGTTTTTTATTGTGCTTTGTAGGTATTTGGATTGGGGTTCTACAAAACTAGACAGTTGCTAATAATCAAAATCATGCACGAGGTGACTCTTCATTTGTCATTTTGGGTAAAGAAGATTTTTGTGGTGTAAATCAAGCGGATACTGATGTAATAACACATAATACAAGATCAAAGAAAAGAGCAATGGAGGGTGGTGCATCTTCCATGGTTGGGAAACCATCATCTTCCCAACCATCTCAAAATGTTGTAAATGCTAGATCAACAAGTAGAACAACAGAGGTTTCATAATCAAATCATCCTATTAATAGGCCTAAACAAGTGGTGGAGCAGCCTAAGATCACACAAGAAACAAGAGTTGACCTTGTTCCAAAGGTTCCTTTTAAAGCTAGTCAACTTCCAGTTAACATAGTGGAGAAAATGAAGAAATCCAATCTGAATGTCACTATGTGGGAGGCTCTATCTATCCCATCACAAAGGTATTTGCTACAACAAGCTTTAAAGGAACATAAACCAACATTTGGATGATGTATAAGAAAAAGAGCAGACTACTCCATCAATCAACCTGGTACAACCCAAAGAGGAAGGGAATTCAAGCAAAATCAATAAGCCACCTCCCTTCTATTTTTCTCTAACTATTGGAAATCATTAGTGCACAATTGTATGATAGACTTAGGGGAAAGTAGTTTAGTCATGCCTAAGGGGATATCTGACATGCTTGGCATCAAGTATGAATTGGTGGCTAGAAAAGTTTTACAATTGGATGGCACTATTGTCAATACAGGAGGAATAATTGAAAACCTAAAGTTGTCCTTGCATGCATGTCCTAGTTGTGATGTGTTGCAATACATTTTAGTCATTGACCTCCCTACTTATTTTTCCATTTGCTTATCTAGAAATTTCACTGCTAAGATAGGTGGGTACTTATCTGTTGATTGGTATCACATGCTCTTTAGAACTAGATATGACACTAAAGAAACCATCAAATTTGAGCCCATAGAAAAGGATCATCTAGAGCCTTATGCCCCTAGAAGACATGAATTGTACTACATTGTATGAGAAAAAGGAAGAGTTTGTTGCAAGTATGAGTGAGTTTGGTGGTGTTGTCATTAATGTTGTCATTGATGGAAACATAGTACAAGTTGTTGCAGAGAAAGGAATCAAGTGATTGCAGGTTGTGCATGTATAGTTGAGATATTGTAGAGATGTTGTGAGTACATGGAGCTATCTTTATAGGTGTTGTAGGTGTGCTGATATGATGAGTTACCCAGTGTGGGGAAGTCATAGTTGTGTGTGTGTTCAAAATGTGCTCTAGTTTGTTCTTTGCATTTCTTCTATGTTGATCCTATGATTGTGCAGATCTGAAGTGTTGTTTATGGGCATCATTGGGTGATATATCCTAGATTATAGCTTCTGGTTTGATGAAGAGTGAGAGTTGTGTTCACTGATGAGTGAACTGGTTTAGTAGAGTTGTTTGTTTGTGGATTGGGAGAGATGTATCTACACTGCATTCCTCTGCTAGTTTGTTTCAGGTTTTGCGGATTTGGTAGAAGGCTTGTATTGATGGTATCTATGTTCTAACAAAGACATCCATGGTTTGGTGCTCCAGAAGATGAGCTTCAAAGTTCTTGTGTGTGTATGTACAGTTTGGATGGACTGATGGAAAGAGTTATGTGTATGAAGGTTGTTGCATTTGTTTTGGATGAATCTGAAGGCATCTAAGATGTGTTCTAGTGTATGGTGAAGCGTGTCATGTGGTCTGCATGTTATCTTCTTGTTGCAGAAGCATGTACTTCAAAGTTCACTTGTGTTTTCATTAGGTTTGGCCAACCTGGTGTCTACACATCTTGTGAAGGATAAGTATCAACTAAGGAAGCATGTGATTGATTTGAGACATTTATTTAGGTCTTGATTAAGTTTTGTATTGGTCCGCTCTCATTCTCTTCCACTGCAAGAATGCTAAGTTGTTGACCTAATTTGAATTTGTAAAAGGAAGCATGTGTAGCCGACCTTGGAGAAAGTTTCTAAGGTTGAAGATGTTATATATACAAGTCGAGATGTTATGGATTGATGTATCAAATATTCCACAAGTGTGAGAAGCAAGAGTTTGCTAAAGTGAATTGAGGCGGTAGTGCTTTAATGTGTTAGATTCTTGAAAGCAGTGAGCTGATGGTGTCTACAATTTTCTGATCAAGGTTGCGAATGTGTGGAAGTTGTTGTGGTGGATCTTATATTGCATTGAGAAAGTGTTCTCTATGTAACATTCTTATTTCTATTTTTTTTATTTGTAGGCAGTGAGCCTCCCTGTTGGACAGTGATTCCTATCTAGACAGTGAGTCCTATCTTGGGCAGTGAGCCTCTCTATACCCAATTTTGCAATTCTTTTATATTATGAGTTAATCCTCACTGTGGTTTTTCCCTTATTGGGTTTTCCACGTAAATCTGGTGTTTCCTGTGTTGATATTGTTTTCTGTTATTTGCATTTCATGCCCATACTTAATAACATATTAAAGTGGATATAAATTTGATAAGTGTTTGAGATTTGTGATTGTGTTTGGTGACAATTGATTCACCCCCCCTCTCAGTTGTCTTGCACCTTTCAACAAAGTGTTATGTTCATGAGCCTGCCAATCCAATAGAGGAGGTCCCTAATTATTTGTTGGATGAATGGAGTAATGCTTTACAATTTAACCCACTTACTGAAGCTGAAGTGAAGGAGACTAATCTTGACACTTATTGCATTCATGAAGTGAATGCACTACTATCCCTAATCTCATAAAAACTCAAGAGATTTTGGGGGATTGTGGCAGATTTTTTTTGATGGTTCTAGAAATATGAATGGTGTTGGTGTTGGTGTAATGTTAGTATCTCCAAGCAAGGAGAAATATTATTTCTCTTTCACACTTCAATTTAGTTGCACTAACAATGTGGCTGAGTATGAAGCACTACTCCAAGGTCTCCATCTTGCACAAAAAAGGAACATCAAATTGTTACAAGTTTTTGGTGATAGTGAATTGGTTGTCAATCAAGTCATAACTCAAAGTTCAACCAAGAACAATATGCTCAAATCCTACAAGCATAAGGTTTGGGATCTAATTGATGACTTTGAAGGTTTTAACATCCAAACAACTCCAAGAAATCCAAATAAACATGTTGATAGACTTGCACCAGTTGGTGCCCAATTTGACATACTAGCACATATTGCAAGCAAAAAGGAGCAACATATCAAACTTGTGGTGAGACCTGTTGTTCCAGATAATCGAGATCACTGGCAAGTCTTTGACAGTGACCAACAGATAGTGAATTTTCTGCAAGATGAGGCAGAATTTTCTAAAAGAAATCAATCCAAGTTGCAAAATCAGTATGGTGATCAAATTGTGTAGCTGAGTAGCAACAAGCTACCAAATGGTCTCATCACCCTTGAAGGTATTTTCAACCCTAATGATCAGTTAAAGTAGAAAAGGATGAACTTATCTGCAAAGAAGGGTGACTTCAGGCCAATAGAAGTTTCAGAGGACAAGTCTCTAAACTTAGGAAAGGTATGCTCTACTGCTGAACATGATGTTTTCATAGATCTTTGCAATAAATACAAAGATGTAGTTGCTTGTACTTATGAATACCTAAAGGGTTTTGACCCAGGCCTTTCCCAACATACCATTGAATTAGACCTTGATGCCAAACCTGTAAGGAAAAAATAAAGGCCTATAAATCCTAAGATCGAACCTTTGATGAGAAAGGGTTGGCCAAATTGATTGAAGCTAGAATCATTTTTCCCATCAAGAATTCTTTATGGGTTGCAAATCTTGTTCCTGTCAGAAAAAAAGAATGGGGTTCAAATAATACTTTGTGTGGATTTTAGGGATCTAAATAGAGCCTCCCTAAAAGATCATTATCCCCTCCCCTCCATGAAGTAGATTTTACAAAGATTCGGTGGGTCAGAAGGTTTTCTTTCTTGGATGGTTACTCAGGCTATAACCAGATTCTGGTCCAAGAATCTAATCAGCATAAGACAACGTTTACTACAAAGTGGGGCACCTATGCTTATTGTAAAATTCCTTTTGGTCTAACCAACGCAGGTGCCACTTTTTAAAGAGTTGTGGATATGGAATTTCAAGGTGTGTTTAGACAACTTGTTTTGGTCTACTTGGATGACATTACAGTGTTTTCAAAGCATGCAAAAGAACATTTTAGTCACCTTCAGCAAGTATTTCAAAAATGTAGGGAATATGGTATTTCCCTAAATCCAAATAATTGTTTCTTTGCCACTAATCAAGGAAAGCTTCTTGGGTACATTGTTTCAAAGGATGGCTTGGTCATTGATCCTGCAAGAGTGAAATCCATCTTGGCCATCCCACTTCCCAACCACAAGAAAGGATTGAAAAGTTTCTTAGGCACAATTAACTTTGTGAGAAGGTTCATTCCAAACCTTGTTGCTTTGGTGAAGCCTCTTACTTCTATGCTTAAGAAAAATATGGTCTTCAAGTGGATGAAAGAAGGTAAAGATAGTTTTGAAGCTATCAAATAAGAAATTGTTGAAGCTCCTACCCTTGTCAATCCTAACTATGAAAAGGATTTCATTCTTTATACCTTTGGATGTGAAGTAAGTATATCAGTTGTACTAACCCAAATAAATAAAGAAAGTCTGGAGCAGACCATTGCTTTCTTTAGTGAAGGACTCAATGATTATGAAGTCAAGTATAACTACGTTGAAAAGCAAGCTCTTGCTGCTATTAGAGCATTGAAAAAAAATCAAAAATATGTTTTCTAATAACAAGATACAACTAATGGTGCCTCATGTCAGTGTTAAAGAGTTCCTATTGATTAGAGATATCAATGAAAAAAGGGTTGGATGGATCACCAAGGTGATGGAATATGATGTTGACATCAAAATCACCAAGCTAGTGAGAGGCAAAGGGTTATGTGAACAACTTGTCTAAACATCTGAGACTCCTATGGAGGTTTCCCTTGTGCTAGAGGAACATCAAGCACCAAATGCAAACATACAAGGCAACTGGGTGCATGATATGACTACCTTTTTATAGGAAGGTAGATATCCTTTGGGTCTAAATAGGACCAAAATAAGACATTTCATATTACAGTCCATTCTGTATGTCATAGTGGATGGCTTACTCTTTAGAAAGGATTTCAATGGAGTCCTATTAAGATGCATAGATGCATATCAAGTTAGCAGATTGCTAAATGAATTACATGATGGCTCTCAGGTGGCCATTTCTCTGCAAGGACTACTACTGCAAAGATCATGAGGGTTGGTTATTATTGGCCAACCCTATTCAATGACACTCACAAATGGGTGAGAAATTGTAAAAAGTGTGCTTTCTTTTCTAGAAAGCAAAGGTTGGTTTCCCTCCCTCTTCACCCCATTCAAGTTGGTCAACCATTTACACAGTGGGGTTTGGATTTTATTGGTATGATAAATCCACCATCAAGTGTTGGTCATAAGTGGATTTTAACAACCACATATTACTTTACAAGGTGGACAGAGGTAGTTGCTTTGAAGGATGCCATTGATGCTTCAGTTTTAGAATTCCTTGATGGAATTGTTACTAGATTTGGCACTCCTTCCACCATCATTTCAGATAATTCCAAGGCTTTAACTAGTGCTCAAATCCTTGATTGGGAAATGAAGCATGGCATTTACTTGAAGACCTCATCTAATTACTATCCTCAGGGTAATGGCCTGATTGAGTCTTCAAATAAAAATTTCATTGGGATTATCAAGAGGACCATTGAAGACAACCAAAGGGTCTGGCATAGCAAGTTAAAAACAACCCTTTGAGCTGATAGAATTACTCCTAAAAGAGCAATTTCTAATTCTCCTTTCATGTTATTTTATGGAAGGGAAGCAAGGTTGTCATTATCATTAGAGTTGCCTTCTCTTGATTTGGCACATCAGTTGGAGTTAGAAGAGAATGATGTTATGATACTAAGGTTGGCTGAGCTCTTGGAACTAGAGGAGACAAGGAACAAATCTATGCAAGTCATAGAAACACATCAAACACAAGTCAAAAGATTTTTTTACAAAAGGGTGGTTCATAGAGTGTTCCAAGAGGGAGATCTGGTGTTGAATGGGATGCAAACAGAGCTAAAACTAGAAAAAATTTCAAGTTTGATGTCATTTGGAGTGGTCCATATGTCATCACTAGCTGCAAAGAGGTTAATGTATTCCATCTTTCTAGGTTGGATGATGAGATTCTCCCAATCTCAGTAAATGGGATTCATCTCAAACCTTATTTCTGATAAGTTTTGAGTTTTCATGTACATATTGTAATTTTTTTTCCATAAGTGTTTTGTGCACCATGCATTCTCCTTAAGGGACTGTATGTTGTAGTTTTTTGGCATTAAATAAGTGTAGGCCTACATGTGTTTTTGTTTTTTCCCTTGGGAGGCCTAGTTTTGTTGACCCATTTCATGACTTTGTGCCCAATGGACTAATAAGGCCCTTAGGTTCTATGATTAGCAGGAAATCATCCCATAGAAGACATATTTTATGCCACCCTTGGATGCACATCATTTATATCCGATCAGAGAGATACTATGTGTGCATCTTGTTGAAATCCATGATTATTTTTGATGAAGTTGGGTCTTTGAGGTTTTGAAACTCCTCAATTGTTTCTAATTAGGGTTCTGAACTTGCAAGATAGGGCTTTCAAAACCCTTATGGGTTTAAACCCTCCTAAAACCATAGTGCTTTTTCCTTGTCACCTTTTGTTCTGTTCACTCATTGACCTTTTGCACCTAGTCCCCAGTTGGCTAAGTTAAAACGTATGTCTTAGGTGGCCATGTTTTTTATCGGCCTCTTTACCCATGTCTTTTGGTTGCAGTCCTAGTTTAAATATTTGATTAAAAATATTACATTTGGGGGGCTTGAAAAGAATTTTTTCCCAAGTCTTATGTAACTAGGCTGCAGGCCCCCTTTTATGAACAACTTTAAGTCATATGTTGAATTACCGTCGCTTGAGTCTTTCTATTACCCATCACTAAAACCTTCATGTTCATCAGCTTCATTTCCACGATGAGTGATGAACTCAATTCCTTTGCATTGCTTGTCTCTATTTTCATTTGGCCTTTGTATTTCACTTCTATGACGTGCGATGGCCTCTGTGTCTCTTCAGATCATGTGGACTCTTTGCATCATTGTTTCATGTTGAAAGGCTCAAGTCAATTACGTGATCTGCGACGAATGACCCAGATTTAAAGATGGTGATTTGATGGTCATTGAGGGTGTTCTAATGTATCACAGTTATGATCCAAAGTAATGAAGCCTTTGCAAGATGCGTGATAGGTGATAGGATCTGTTCATTGAGGAGACAATTCAATATCAAAGGGAGTTGTTTTGCAGCCCTTCGACATTCTGATAGATGAAAAAATATTTTTTTCAAAGGGAATGATGGATATCAGCATGATGTTAATGATGGTCCCTTCAACATCCCGATGGGATGGTGATGACAGTGGGTGGATGATAGGTGTCTTGGTGGGCCCAGGGCCTTGGTTTGCCTTGTGTGATTCAACGATTCAAATTCAATGGAGATAATCTAACGGTCATCGCGCACATCATTCACATCATTGTTGTGAATGATTCCACCCAGGTGCTTTCCACGATGGTCTTGTTTGTTGCGATAGAGAGTCAACGGTTACGATTCCTACGCAAGCATCTAACAGTCATCACGAGGGTTCTTCACATTGCGGTTTGGAAACAATAAGCATGGAGCCTTACTGAGATGAACAATGAGGTATAAATAGAGGAATCTAAGGGCCTCGATTTAAAGATGGTGATCGGGCAGTCATCGCTAGCTTCTAATGCATTGTGATTATAACATAAGAGTTAAAGACCTTTGTGCGATGTGTGATGGCACTAATGTGGTAGGTCCAGGTTCAATGAGTGACAAAGTGATAGTACGACACAAATCCTAGGCAATAGGTGACAAATTTTCATTGCATCACATGCATCTAGTGCATCATGAGTTGTTTCCTTAATATATACTCTTGAAAGAATTGGCAATGTATTGAAGGTACATGATAGTCGTTGATCTTGATTCTCCTGTGATCAACAAACACATTTTAAAGTTCATTGGAAATATGATCTCAGTTGTCCATCTCCAATCCAACGACTAGCATTCAAACTTCAATAGCTAATGCTCTTGTTCGTGACAAATTTGCATTTAAGTTATTATCTCAGTGACATTCCTAGCTACTAGATCAAATTTGATCGACTATGAGTCAACTTTTCACACTTTTTCAAGGTTGTATTGATTGTTGGTCAATGCCATTACTCCTTGAGATGTTGCAGAGGCCATATTCTCTTATAAGGATATGCTAGTCTGATATTTTGTTGTGGATTTCACAGGCACGTGTCCCTATATTCATATGAGTCATCATTATGGGGCTTTTTTGAGTTGTCAAAGCCTTAATGGCTTGGCGGTTGCTCTGTGTAAGCGTAATTCAGATCTTTTAATCTGATTGGAGTTCATCTTTTTGTAACCCTAGTTAGGTTAGGGTTAGGGTTTTGAATTCAATCCTCAGTTATTCCTGAACTATAAAGGTAATGTTTGTATCTTTATGAGGGATTCTCCTTTCGGCCCCTCTGGGATTTTTCTTTTGTAGACCTGCAACTCTTGTATTTTGCCAAATTGTAAAGGTTACTTCAAGCTTTATGTCAATAAAATTTAACTATTATCACCATTACCTCTTGCATGTTTGAGTAAAATTCATTTACCTTCATATCTGATTGGGTGTTTTAGTTGTTAAATCTTTGACATATTATGTTGTTCTAAAGTAGGAAGAAACACACTCTAAATTCGGTGCATCACTTTCTTTCACATTTCATGTCTCTTTCTACCCTTTTCCCTTGTGATATGTTAGAGTAGGTTAGCATTAGGACTTTCATGTGTTGGGTTACACCAAACATTTTCACTTAGTTTGGAAAAGCAAGTCAACCTTCTCCAAAGACTTGACCTCATCTTGCAAGATCCCACACCTTGAGGTCATTTCCATTGTGTCATTAGAACACTAAACTCTTGTTCAGTAGGGTGCAGTTTTATGTGAAAACACCTTCAAAACCTATTTTTTGATAATCAAAAACTTAAATAAGGTGTCCTAGTCCACTCATGGACAAAAATGAGTGAGTGTAACTAGGGAACACAATCAAGTTTCCATTGTTTCACAAGATGAAGTGGGAAGGGAAAATAAGGATTTTGAGTAATCTTTCATTCTCCCATTATTCAATCTATTAATATACATGTACACTTGATGCACATTTCAAATACATCCAAAATATATATTCCAAAACTAAAGTATTAAAATCATAACATTCACCTACAATAATTAAGATCAAAATTGTAAGAAACTAATCTTATTTGATCAATATTTCGCACAACTATTAGCATAGAGTGGTGCAAGTGTCTAAGGAGGTGAAACCAAGAAAAATTATGTGTAAAAATATTGTATACACATACATATCATATACATAGTCCTTCAAAGCCTTTAATTCAACTAATTCTTCAATAAGCACATGTGAAATTTCATTACAATCAATTAAATTAAAAAAGTGTATTAAGAATGGGGTAGGGAGCCTAGCTCGATTGGCTAAAGCATCCTATTGTAGGCAAGAGGTCACAAGGTCTAGTTTCCCCCCAAACCCGTGGTACCAGAGGGCGTGTCATGCCAGTGTCATCAATCACGTGAAAAAAGTTCACCAGGTGCACTGCAGCTTATAGGGGGATGAATACCCGACCGATTCTTGCAGTCTAAAAAAAAGTGTATTAAGAACATCATTGCTCATTCTGTGGAGAACTAAAAAAAAAGAGATAAAATAACTAAAAATTATTAAATTACTTTAGTAAAATAAGTCTTATCCCTTAAGATCTAGTTACAATCAGTTTTAAATATACAACTACAAAAGTGAATTATTAAAGCCCCAACAATTTAAGCACAAAAATTAAATGAGATATTACATCAATGGTTTACATTTGATCTTATTCTTTTGATCCTAAGGCTCTAAAATAGCCTCATTTACTACATGTTGTAGTGAATTCCAATAGCAATCTTCTTCTAAAGGCACATCTTTATATGTGATAGTTGGCACAATATGATTTCTAAGGTGAACATTTTCATTGGCTTTAGGTGGCAACAAGTTTATGAACAATATATGCCCATTTCATAAAGTACCATGTAAACATGTTTCTAGTTGTAATCTCACTGGTTAGTACAACTCCTTAAGTACTCCTCATGTTTCAGGAGCCCCTTTTGACCATATGGATCTCCCCCATCACAATGTTGTAAATCTTCTCCCCGCATCAAAATAAAGTTTTCCATCTAAACAAGGTATTTAGTCTCCAATTTAGGGACCATGTATTCAACAATAATTATGTATTATCTCTCCATTTCTTTAGCAATCCATGTATCTACATCAACCTCTTTATTAGACTCCAAGGACAAGTATAAATATTCTCTATTTATATACAATCTACAATTGCAAACAAGGGAATTCTAAATTATTTAAAATAGAGGAAACAACCAAACTCAAAGAGAGATTTAATTGAATTTCTTAAAGTTCTCTCTTTATCCAAGTTCAAGATTTTGGTACTCATAGTGCAATAGTTGCAAGTTCCTTGACATTCACTATGATGGAACTGGTCTCCATATTAAACTTCATATATTTCAAGGTATAAGGTTGGTCGCATTCTACATAGTATTATAAGTCTCTTTGATAGTTTTCTCATGTTAATCTTCATATAAAGACAAGAATATTCATCATTAAGGTTCTCATTAAATAGAGTACCACCTTCATGTCTTCTCCCTTAACTTTTGAATCATATGCCAAGCTAATTGTACATGATCAAGGTTATGGATCTAACAAAAGGAGCATAGTACAGTGAGACGTGGTTGTAGAGGGTCCATGGAGAAGTCTTTGACGTGCAAAAATCTCTTTGTCGACACACATAGGCTCTCATGTGGTACATATGGCGACAACGTAAGAGTAGAGTGCATGAGCATTCACAAGGCATACCTAGGGGAGACCATGAGCATTCAAGTCAATGCATAGTGGTAAATTTGGAAGGCCACCACTACATTTGTGTGCCTATTAATGGAATGGTTGATAAAATGTCTCAATCTTGCTCTTTTTTTTAATTATTAATTGACAATTTGTAATTATCGTGTGTCTATTAATGGAATGGTTGATAAAATGTCTCAATCTTGCTTTGTTTTTTAATTATTAATTGACAATTTGTAATTATCTTTTAGTTGTCACGAAAGTTGCTAAATGCAACTATGACAACTTGCAAAGTGTTTTTAATTGCCAAATTAGAAAGAGCATGAAAAAAAGGAAGTTAAATGAGAGCTTGGAAAAAATAAAGCAGATTTTTTAGTTGCATGTTACTAAAAAAATGGATAAAATCACAAGTTGAAAGAGGAAGTTTCTTTTCTTTGTGATTTATGCTTAAATGGTTTTGGAAACCATTCTTGATTTGTGTTTTCTCTCATGCCTATATATTTAGTGCTTGAGTTGAAGGAAAAACGATTAAGTTGTAAGTTGTTGAAGTCATGAAGTGTTGCCATGATTCAGAGGGAGAAGTTGTATTGATGTAACTCATTTGAAGGATTATACAAGTCTTGGATCTCTTTGGGTGTGGATTTTTTTCCCACAAAGGTTTCTCAAAGTAATTCTTGAGTTATAGTTTGCATCTTTATTGTAATCTATTTTCATCTATGATTTATTGCTATCTATTTATTTGGATGCATAACATTATCTACATACTTTCATTGTAAAGTTTTGTCCTATTTTTCAACATTTTCTATCAGAGCCAAGTTGGCTTGATTGGAGAAGGGGACACATTTCTTAGAGTGTTTGATTGGGTTTTTTGCTATAGTGGGAGTGTGTTGTGTTTTCTTGTAGTTTCAGATTCAAAATGATAAGAGACCATGGCTAGCTCATCTCGATTGGACATTGAAAAGTTCAACAGTATACATAAGAAAACTCCTATAATCAGACTCCTATAATCAAATAACTAAAAATATAATCAAAACACAAACTTGGATACATGATGCAAATAGGACTTTCATAACAAACTAAATAGGCATGAAATATACTACCCTAACAAACATAAAAGAACCTCAAAGAACCCTTAATGAGCTCAAGGTTATTAGTGATTTGTTCACCATCCAATTCAAACTTAAAAGTAAAATTCCTCTATCTTCTAATCATGCATGAAATATGAAAGAAAAACATATTATGATCCCCCTCCTTAATCAAATTTATTTCAGATTTTTATTTCCAAAAAAAAAATCACATATGTAGATTTCCTCAAGATAAGAAGCCACCTCTCTCTCATCTTTGAGGAAATTAGCAACTAAACCATTTTGATTTTCTATTTGAATTTCGACCATTCTATTTTCTAGATTAGTTTTCTTATGGAAATTTTTTAAAAGCAAATTTAGTCTAGTCTTTAACAATAAACTAAAGGGTTTTTTTATTCTTGGAAAATATTGATTTTAGTGTCAAAAAGAGAATGAGGTCTATTATTTCTTGCACAATACACCCTATTTCCTTAAAGAAAATATAGCACCCCTATTTTCAATATCTTGATTTAGGTATTTTGGAGTTTTGGCTTGCTTGGTTTGGTTCCAAGTCATGTTTCAATTGAGGTACAACTCTATTTCAATTGAAATTTGGTTATTTTACCTCTCTTGTGTAAGCTTCATGCTTTGATATTTTTTGTTTTAGGTCATGATCCAATTGAAAATATCACTTTCTTTGTTTGAGGTTTTATAATTTATAATCTTATTTATCCCCTAGTGGTCTCCATTATTCATCAAAGGTTGAAGTCGATAGGGGAGAAAAGTAGAATCGATCCCTTCATTTTATTCCTTCTAAGATTGGCTTGGAGGAAAGTAAAACCCTAATTATAAAAATATCCTTAGAAGAAGTTATATATGTTATTTTTGAAATGGATGGAGATCGTGCTCTTGAGCTTGATGGTTTATCTTTCTTTTTTGTTTGAACATTTCTAGGATATTCTAGATGAAGATATCCTAGAAGTGATTCAAGAGCCTATGGAATCTAAATCAACCCTTAAAGCTATAAATGTGATATTTCTTCCCCTTGTCTCCAACAAGAAAAGGGTTCTCTCAAGGTTGAATATTTTAGACATGTTTCTCTTTACAATATTATCTATACAATAGTTTCAAAGGTTATTGCTAATAGAATGGATGATGTTATGATTTTCGCTAACCCCTCTATTTCTAAAAGGAAAACAAGAGACATCTTATAAAAAAATTAGCTTGTGAATAGAGCTAATTCCATGATTTTATTTCTCAATGTTTGGGATATCAAGTAATATTTTCTTTGTAGATGTCTTTATTTTACAAATGGGTCTTAAGGCTAGGCAAGCCTCCCATAAGGTTGTGTCATCCTATGTTAAGGTTGCACAAGCCTCCCATGCAAGGTTGTGCAAGCCTTTGGAGAGGTTGTGCCAACCTATGAAGAGGTTACACAAGTCTCCCATAAGGATGTACAGGCCTTTGGAAAGGTTGCACCAGCCTTAGGAAAGGCCACACAAACCTCCTAAGAGGTTGCGCTAGTATTCCAGCAAACAAAAATTTTAATTAATTCCCCTGTACAAACAATAAAAAATGCTATAGAGGTTGCAAAAAGGGAATGTGAAGAATTTAATAGAAAATATTCCAATGTTTCTTACAGTGGTGTAGATGGAAATTTGAATGAACCTTTTTTTGCAATTGAGGAGATCAATTAGACAACGTAGACCTCTATCCGAATTCTATGATTTTATCCATCAATTACCCATTTTTGATAAAGCTGAATTGTTGAATTTAGAAGAGGCATGTAATGCTTCTGATAAAAAATTGTAGATGGATTGCATGAGAGATGTATTGATTGATAAAAAAATAACACTTTGGATTTGGTACCTCTTCCACCAAATTGAAAAGCATTAAAAAATGGATGGGTTTACAAGTTGAAAGAAGAGGATGGTGGCAAGAAATGGTACAGGGCCATATTAGTGGTCAAAGGATATGAACAAGAAAAGGGCATTGATTTCAATGAAATCTCTTAACCTGTTGTGAAATTTTTTACCATCCAAGTAGTTTTGGGTTTAGCAATTGTCTATGATCTTGAGTTGGTGCAACTTGATGTCAAAACTACATTTCTTCATGGAGATTTAGATGAAGAATTGTATATGTAGCAACTTGAAGGTTTTGAAAAGGAAGGGTTTGAAAATTTAGTCTACATATTGAAGAGAAGTTTGTATGGGCTAAAGTAAACCCCGCAACAATGGTACCTCAAGTTTGATTCCTTCATGGCTGAACAAAACTTCACCAGGTGTGAGTCTAATTTGTGTGTCTACTATGTAAAGTTTTAGACAATGGTGAGTTTGTATTGTTGTTATATGTTGATGACATGTTGGTGACTAACACTAGTATGAGTGCTGTTACAAATCTGAAACAAAAATTGGCCAATAAATTTTATATTCAAAGAATTTGGGATTTGCGAAGAAAATCCTTGGCATGACAATAGCCAAGGATAGGCAAAAAAGATAGGTCAAATTGTCACAAGAAAATTATATTGATAAGGTCTTGGACAAATTTAATATGAGAGGTGCTAAGGCTATAAGCACACCCCTTGATGATCACTTTCGATTGTCATCCAAAATGCGTCCCAAGACACAATAAGAAAGACTATATGAAACACTTGCCTTAATCCTCTCTAGTTGGGAGCCTTATCTATGTGGTTTGTACATGTTTAGACATTGCTCATGCAGTGGAAGTAGTTAGCAAGTACATGAGTAATCTAGGTAAGACTCATTGGAAAGCAATTTAGTGGATTATGAGATATAAGGAAGGATATGTTGATTCTTGTAATGCCCTGTCTTGTAACCTAAGGAATGTTGCAATTGTCTACGAAAGTGAAATAATTTTTTTTTAAAAGTGTTAATATTAACTTAATTAATTGCATACATTCATTAAGTTATGCGACGTTACACTACTTGAGATTCCATAGATGACTTTAGTATTTAGCATTGCATATATTTAATTAACATAAACTTTAAAAGTAAACATTGCACAACATATGAATTCCATTCATGATATTATAAAGTACAAATATGATTCTTACATTGCATTTGAAATGACATTACAATACTCATTCTTCAGATGAGGTAGATCAAATAATAGATTACAATTACATATTTCAAATGTTCACCTCATAAACAATTGAGGGATGTAACAAATACAAGATTTCCAATGATGCAATAAAGGAAGTACATATAAATCCAAGTACGAGCTCTCCATCCATGAAGCTCTCGTTGCCATGATCATAAATTAGGGACCCAACGGAGTAAGGTGCACGTTCCACCCAACCATGTGGTACCCGTAGGTCCACCCCCCGCGCTAGGAGATAGTAATAAGGTTACCTAGACATAACCTATTCACCCTAGACACAAGTACATAACTAACTGATGGTTACATTGCTTCCAGATTAAGACAATCAAATGTGCTAAGTACAAAAGGTAAACTATTATTTTGGGTGGAGTGTCATCACAACGTTGCAAAGGTTACCCTGGTGTTTCTTCCTAGGTTCCGGCCCCCAACTTGGGTTACCCTGGTAACCTCTTACGAAACCCGGCCCCACATGCAAACTATTGCGGAATCGAATATCTTTTAAAGTAACAAGATATCGATTTTCCATTCCAGGCCTTCTCAACTTAATCTCAAGACTGAACTAGCTCTTGATTCTATAAGCGAGGGATATTAATCTGATTAAAGATTTTAATCTAACTACTGTTTGTTTAGTTATCACTGACTTACTAATTCTTTGTAAGTTACCCTGGCACCACTTTGTGTGCCAGCCCTCACACAGAGCCACTCCCCTAAACATAACAAAGAATCTAAGTTTCCCTGACTAAGGTAAACAAGGTGCACAAGAAACAACATATAATACCAAACAACACACAACGGTCATTAAATCTTTGTTCACAATTCTAGGTGTCAAAACACCATACTATAACATGTGCACTACCCTAGTCAACTCAAGAATAACATTTCAACAATATCAACACCCTTGCTATACAAACTAATCTGGAAGACTTATTCATCTAAAACATTCCCCAATTTGCCCAATAAAAGAAACACAATTTAAAGCAAATCGAAAAATAAGGAGTCTACATTAGGATTTACTAAATCCAGTCAATCAAATATAATTTGCATGAAAATAAGTCAACTTGATTACAATTCACTATCAAATAATCTAATTTTAACTTCCTCAACTTCACATAAAAATAAAGACTAAATTTTATCTTTCAAACTTTATTGTTTTAAAACTAATTGATCTTATATTTTCAAATATCTAATAAATAATTTCATACTTAAATACAAAAGTATTTTTTTATATTATAAATATATATATTAATTAAAAAAAAACATATATATATATACATAATATATATAAAATATTAATTAATCATAATTTTGAAATTCGCGAGTATTAAGCAAATCTAGAATTTACAAATTAAACATAAAGCGAAATTCGAAATGAAAATAGAGATTCTTTTAATTTTATTTTTGCAAAGAAAACCCATTTATAGGGTTTGTTGGTTGTACGCACAGCCGGCCATGAAAGGTCGCGGCTGTGTGGGCAACCTAAGCACTGCCTATGCAGGCAGCGTTGGCTACCTCCACAACCGTCACCCTTCATGGGTGGCTGTGGGGGTAGCCCTACGCCCCCAGCCAACAGTCTAACACACAAGATTTATTTTGAAACTTCATAAAAATTTAAGCTCTATTTTTTTTAATTCCAACTACGGATTTAATTTCGTTTCTCTAAAATTTTGAACCCCAACTCGCCCGTATGGCGATTTTTCAATATAAATAATCATATAATTATAAATAAATTACTTTCACAATCCAATATATATATGATTCTATAAAAAAATATGTATATAAATTTATATATATATTTACATATATATACAAATTCAACGGGATTTTTCTGTGGGGAATTTTTAAAAAAAATTCTAAAGAGTTTTATTTTGGAATAAATTTTCAACAGGGTTTCAATGGGGAAATAGTAAAATTTCAACAGGGTTTCAAAGGAAAATACGCACAAGAATTTCCAATCAAAATCTAATTTATTCCCTGAGGATTCAATTTCTTTTTCAACAAATGATTTCCCTCACAATTATTTACTCAATTATTTTCTACAAAGAGAAAGCTATAGAAGTTTTTATTTTGTAATACAGTAAACAATTTTTTTCCTGAAAAGAACAAGGATTTTAACAAAATGAAATTTCTTCTCACAGACATTCTTTTCAAAAGCAAACAAATTAAAAACACAAGGGAAATACCTATTTTCCTATAGCTTCATAAACTTGTCTAGTGAAGAATAGCTTTGCCTGTAGCTTCCAAAGCCTTTCCTGAACACAAATTCCCAAATATGCCAAAATCTCAACCAGAGAACTTCCAGAAATATAAAACAATACAAAGGAAATCACAAATTCTTAAAAATTAATTTTAACAGCACCCTATTCTTTCATTTCCCGTGAAGAAAAAGGTAATCCTCTATTTCCCCAAATCCCATATAACATCCGAGAAAATCCTCAACCAAAAAGTAATTAATTCCACTGGCACACATGTCGAGAATAAAATATCTTCCAACAACTTACCGGTAATTCTTTCTTTCCTCTTTTTCAAGATTTGCATGCCTTTTAAATAATTTAAATTTTTTTCAAATTTCAAAACACAAATTTCCCTTTTCTTTATTTAATTTATTTATCAACTAAAATACCATTTCCACATAATAATTAATTTAAAATTAAATCTATTAAAGCAATTTTAATTTAATTAATTAATTTATTTAATTAAATGAATTTAATCTCAATGATTAAATTACTTAACCAAACAAACTAATTAATTAATTAAATAAAATGTAAAACCTTATTTCCAACATTTAAAATTAATTTAAATCAACAGTAAATTAAAGAATAATAAACTATCATTAAATTGATAAAAAAATTCTTTCAAGGCAATTGATCCAATCAAGGACAAACAAGACAACCAAAGACTCCAAACTAAAACTGACGATGTACTGTGACTGGGTTTAAGACTAGACTAGGATGAACCATGTTACTATCTCCCAATCAACATTTCCGTTGAGTCTTGACACACTCAGACCTAAGTAACCAGGTGGAGTCGGTGTCATGTATCTGCAATCCTGCAATCAAACCAATAACATGCATATATATATAATCCATTGTACAAACACACCGTGCAGAGAAAATCACGAAAATCACAAGGCACTTGCAAGCGAGTGATGCAACTCCGTTCTCCACACCAATACATGTCACATCAGACTGACAAATTAAATGACAGTTAGTCCATCATAAACATATATATAGCAATAACATCTGAAGGAAATATCTATGCTATAACAAAGCATGTCATAAATTAATTATCACCATACAATGTATCATCATATCACAAAGTGAATCCACTGTCGCTCAAAGTCAGCAATCAAAATATCCAAAACAAAGTACCAAAGTCTATCATATATGAAAGCATGCTAACAGAAAACATAAGCATAAATGGAGGGGTACTACATCCTCCCCCTAGGATCAGGCTTGCTCCTGAAAGCTTGCGAACAGATAGGGATAAAGTTCCCTCATGCGTGTCGCATCCTCCCAAGTAGCAAAAGCCTCATGGCTAGTATCCCATTGGACCCTCACCTGATCAACGTCTCGACCCCTGAGACCGAGAAACCGGCACTATAGAATGGCCATGGGCTCCAAAGCCAGCTACCCCTCCTCTACCTGTAACGCATTCCAATCAAGTACATGAGAAATGTCAAGATGATATGGTCTAAGAACTGATACATGGAAAACATCATGAATATGTGACAAACTGGGTGGCAAGGTGAGTCGATACGCCACAAGACTAATCCTCTCTAGGATCTCAAATGGCCCAATGAAACGAGGTGCAAGCTTAGAGCCTTTTCCATAACGGATTGGACTCTTTTGCGGTCGCACTCGAAGAAACACTCTATCACCAACTACAAACTATCGGTGTATTCTATGTGCATCGGCATACTTCTTTTGCCTATCCTGTGCTGCTATCAAATGTTCTCTAATACGGTCAACCTGTTGCTCCATGTCTCAAAGCATCTCAGGACCAAGTAATACTCTATCCTCATAGTCGATCCCAACTCAATGGAGTTCGACAAGGATGACCATATAATGCCTGAAATGGTGGCATACCTATGGAACTCTGATATCCGTTATTGTAGGCAAATTCTACTAAATATAGATAATCCTCCCAACGTGACTGTTGGTCCATTACATACATTCTAAGCATATCCTCTAATATTTGATTAACTCTCTCCGTTTGTCCATCGGTTTGAGGATGATACACTGAACTAAAGTTCAACTGTGTACCTAGAGCATGTTGTAATGAAGTCCATAGGGCTGATGTAAATACGGGATCTCTATCAGAAATAATCCTACGAGGAATCCCATGCAATCTAACTTTATCCTCCATGAATATCCTAGCTACGGATGAAGCATTATATGATGATCGTACTGGAAAAAGATGAGCTACCTTAGTCAATCTATCAACAGTTACCATAATGGCATCATGTCGACGTGATGACGTAGGTAACCCAACAATAAAGTCAACAGATATAATATCCCATTTCCATTCAGGAATGAGATGTGGCTGTAATAATCCAGTGGGATGTTGATGCTCAGCTTTGACTCGCTGGCATTCAAGACATCTCGATACATAGTCAACAATATCATGTTTCATACCAGGCCAGAAATACAATTGTTGAAGATCCGCATGCATTTTCTTAACACCTGGATGAGCTGAGTACGAAGCTCGATGTGCTTCACTCATAATTAATGTACGAAGACCCTCAAAATGTGGTACATAGATACGACCTAAATGTCATAATATACCATCTGGTTCAAGGACATACCCTGCAAATCGACCTTCTAAAGGTCTACCAAATTCAATCTCCGACTTCACTTCCTAATACAATCTATCAATAGGAAGTGCTGCTAAAATTTGACCTCTCAAATCTACTTCAAGAGTAGTAGCAGATATCTCATGATGACAACGACTAAGAGCGTCAGCCACTACGTTCTCTTTTCCTTTAACATATTTCACTTCAAAATCGTATTCACACAAGAACTCCATCCACCGTCTCTATCTAGCATTCAAGTTCAGCTGCGTAAAAATGTATTGTAGACTACGATGATCAGTGTGAAGTTTGAAACGGTGACCCAATAAGAAATGCCTCCATCGAACTAATGCATGCACTACTGCAACAAGTTCTAGATCATGAGTGGGATATTTTAATTCATGATTCTTGAGTTTGCGAGACTCATAAGCAATCACACGCCCATCTTGCATCAAAACTGCTCCCAAACCCTCTAAGGATGCATCCGTGCAAACTACAAAATCCTTAGTAGGATCAGGAACAATCAATATAGGTGCATTAGTCAACTTTTCTTTAAGTGTCAGAAAAGCCAACTGACACTGCTCTGTCCAAACAAACTTCTTCCCTTTTCTCTGAAGAGAAGTAATAGGATGACCAATCTTAGAAAATCCCTGAACAAAACGTCTATAGTAACCAGCAAGACCCATGAAACTACGTACTTCACCTACATTAGTAGGCACGGGCCAATCTACAATAGCTTGAATCTTTGAAGGATCCACAGCAATACCTTTTCTATAAATCACATGTCCAAGGTATTTTACCTCAGTTTGAAAGAAGTCACACTTCTTTAGGTTCGCATACAATTGATTTTCCCTTAAACATTGCAATACCTATCTCAAGAGCTCTTCATGTTCCTTCATGTTTCTCGAATAGATCAAAATATCATCGAGAAATACAAGGACAAAGCGATCAAGGTATGTACGAAAAACACCATTCATTAAACTCATAAATACTGATGGTGCGTTCGTTAACCCAAACGGTACTACTGTGAATTCATAGTGCCCATAACGAGTACGAAATGCAGTTTTATGAATGTCAGCTTCAGCAATTCACAATTGATGGTAACCAGATCTCAAATCGATTTTAGAGAACACATTAGCTCCCTTGATCTGATCGAAAAGATCATCAATTCTAGGCAAAGGATAATGATTCTTAATCGTAACCTTGTTCAATTGACGATAGTCAATACACAGTCTAAGTGACCCATCCTTCTTCTTTACGAAGATGACAGGTGCTCCCCAAGGGGAAACACTTGGACGAATAAAACCCTTTTCTAATAGTTCCTCTAACTGGATACGAAGTTCCTCTAACTCCTGAGTCGTCATTCTAAATGGAGCTCTACATATAGGCTCTACTCCAGGAACTAGGTCAACTCTAAAATCAATATCCCTCTTCAGTGGCATTCTAGGTATATCATCAGGAAACACGTCAGCGAATTCCCTAAGAATCGGATGATCATAAAGAGATATCTCTCGACTCTCACCTTCTTCCAAATCAGTAACTATTGTTGCAAACAGTTGACAACCCTGACGAAGACATCTCTTTAATTGCATAGCAGATATCATCCGCAAGGAGATAGGTCTTTGTATACCTATGATTTCCACTTTCGCACCTAAATCATTAATGCAACTAACTGTCTTAAGTCGACAGTCAATCACAGCATGATGAGAAGCTAACCAATCCATACCTAAAACTATGTCATACGATCCTATGGGTGTAATATGAAGATCCACTAAGGTAGTTAATGTACCAATTTTAAGTTCACAATTATGTACAAGGTTCTCTACTGCTACTTTCACCCCAGAGGCGAATTCTACCTGCCACTTACCGCCTTGCTTTACCGCCACAAGACCACATCGCTCAACGATGGTAGGTGAAATAAAGGAGTTGGTAGCTCTGGAATCAAAAAGAATGGAAACACTAACGCCATGTAACTTACCTGAAGTCTCGACCACTGTGTTCTCGTGATCGGCTTGGCGGTCATTAACCGTAGCATAAACTGTATGTGATCGTCTTGCATCACCCACTATAGGCTCTGAAACTGTAGGTCGAGGCCCAAAACCAAAAGAACCTCTCATCAGACACTGCCTAGCAATGTGTCCCTTCTGACCACACGAGTAACAACCAGTGCCTCTACCGAATCCTCTGCCACCTGAAGGTGCATTGGATTGCTGGAAACTACCTCTACTAACGATAGACTGCACACTCTGAGCAAGTTGATCCTGTCTATTGTGTTTGTTGCGCCACCAGTTGCGGTTCTTTCCTGACTGCGGGCTATTACCCTGATGTGGTTGTGGATTATTATTCTTTTGAGGTGTACGTTGTTGCTGCTACTGCCCACCCTTAGAGGGTGTTTGTTGGTTCCTAGAGGAACCCCCTATCTGCACCTGTCCACCCCGTGGACTAAAACCTGCTGCAGGAGCACTGCCAATCTGTACTCCTGTGTGACCACCTAATGCCGTAACAAGATTCTCTTCCACTATACGAGCCTTCTCCACAGCAACTTCCATAGTCTTTGGCTCAAAGACTGACTCCACCACTAATATGGGCGTTTAATCCCCTGATAAAATGTTGTACCAGCATCGCCTCATCATCTCCAACTCCTGCATACTGCTTGAGTTCATAAAATCTACGTTCATATTGCTCACCAGATAGAGCCAACTGACGTAAATCATGAGACTCATCAGCCTGTCATTGCCTACAGTATTCCGATAGGAACCGTGCTCTAAACCTCTCCAAAAACATCTCCCAAGACACAGACCCAATATCCAAGTGGAGCTTTTGCTCCTCCAGGCACCACCAAGTAGAGGAAAATCTTCTCAGATGCATGATAGCGCATCTCGCTCAGGTATTGCTACCGTATGGGTGCATGGCGAAACATCTACCCAAATCCAATAGCCAGGTCTCTGCCTCTAAGCCACCTCCTGTACCATCAAAAGTAGGAGGGCGTGCCCTCAATAAATCCTGCATGTGTCCTGCAATAATAGCATCCTGATGCACTGTATCATCTACTCTCCTTGGAGATCTATCATGCTCTCTAACAACCTCCTGCTCAACTTCCTGTCTAGGTCCAAGTTGAGCTAGGACCTCCTCTAATAAAGAACGTAACTATGAACCCTCTACTCCTGACTGTTCAGGATTTTGTCCCTCATTCCTTTGATCCAACTGCTCTGCCTAATCACTCTGATGAGGGCTTAGAGGGGGAGTAACCTGAGGGATTGGCCCTTGGCCTCCACCTCGACCTCTACCACGACCTCTACCACGTCGTCTAGGCATGATCCTACAAATAAACAATAACGAATCTCAGATACTAATCAACCAAGGCTAATAGATAGCGACACTACGTACTAGGTCGACCTAATGGACTTGCGATTACCTAGAGCCTCCAGTGTTAGAAACCTTGGCTCTGATACCAAATCTGTAATGCCCCGTCTTGTAACCTAAGGAATGTTGCAATTGTCTACGAAAGTGAAATAATTTTTTTTTAAAGTGTTAATATTAACTTAATTAATTGCATACATTCATTAAGTTACGCGACGTTACACTACTTGAGATTCCATATACGACTTTAGTATTTAGCATTGCATATATTTAATTAACATAAACTTTAAAAGTAAACATTGCACAACATATGAATTCCATTCATGATAGTATAAAGTACAAATATGTTTCTTACATTGCATTTGAAATGACATTACAATACTCATTCTTCAGATGAGGTAGATCAAATAATAGATTACAATTACATATTTCAAATGTTCACCTCATAAACAATTGAGGGATGTAACAAATACAAGATTTCCAATTATGCAATAAAGAAAGTACATATAAATCCAAGTACGAGCTCTCCATCCATGAAACTCTCGTTCCCATGATCATAAACTGGGGACCCAATGGAGTAAGGTGCACATTCCACCCAACCATGTGGTACCCGTAGGTCCACCCCCGTGCTAGGAGATAGTAATAAGGTTACCTAGACATAACCTATTCCCCCTAGACACAAGTACATAACTAACTGATGGTTACATTGCTTCCATATTAAGACAATCAAATGTGCTAAGTACACAAGGTAAACTGTTATTTTAGGTGGAGTGTCATCACAATGTTGCAAAGGTTACCCTGGTGTTTCTTCCTAGGTTCCGGCCCCCAACTTGGGTTACCCTGGTAACCTCTTACGAAACCCGGCCCCACATGCAAACTATTGCAGAATCGAATATCTTTTAAAGTAACAAGATATCGATTTGCCATTCCAGGCCTTCTCAACTTAATCTCAAGACTGAACTAGCTCTTGAGTCTATAAGCGAGGCATATTAATTTGATTAAATATTTTAATCTAACTACTATGTTGTTTAGTTATCACTAACTTACTAACTCTTTGTAAGTTACCCTGGCACCACTTTGTGTGCTGGCCCTCACACAAAGCCACTCCCCTAAACATAACAAAGGAATCTAAGTTTCACTGACTAAGGTAAACAAGGTGCACAAGAAACAACATATAATACCAAACGACACACAATGGTCATTAAATCTTTGTTCACAATTCCAAGTGTCAAAACACCATACTATAACATGTGCACTACCCTAGTCAACTCAAGAATAACATTTCAACAATATCAACACCCTTGCTATACAAACTAATCTGGAAGACTTATTCATCTAAAACATTCCCCAATTTTCCCAATAAAAGAAACACAATTTAAAGCAAATCGAAAAATAAGGAGTCTACATTAGGATTTACTAAATCCAGTCAATCAAATATAATTTGCATGAAAATAAGTCAACTTGATTACAATTCACTATCAAATAATCTAATTTTAACTTCCTCAACTTCACATAAAAATAAAGACTAAATTTTATCTTTCAAACTTTATTGTTTTAAAACTAATTGATCTTATATTTTCAAATATCTAATAAATAATTTCATACTTAAATACAAAAGTATTTTTTTTATATTATAAATATATATATTAATTAAAAAAAAACATATATATATATAAAATATTAATTAATCATAATTTTGAAATTCGCGAGTATCAAGCAAATCCAGAATTTACAAATTAAACATAAAGCGAAATTCGAAATGAAAATAGAGATTCTTTTAATTTTATTTTTGCAAAGAAAACCCATTTACAGGGTTTGTTGGTTGTACGCACAGCCGGCCATGAAAGGTCGCGGCTGTGTGGGCAACCTAAGCGCTGCCTGTGGGGGTAGCGCTGGCTGCCTCCACAGCCGTCGCCCTTCATGGGCGGCTGTGGGGGTAGCCCTACGCCCCTAGCTAACAGTCTAACACACAAGATTTATTTCGAAACTTCATAAAAATTTAAGCTCTGTTTTTTTTAATTCCGACTACGGATTTAATTCCGTTTCTCTAAAATTTTGAACCCCAACTCACCCGTATGGCGATTTTTCAATATAAATAATCATATAATTATAAATAAATTACTTTCACAATCCAATACATATATGATTCTATAAAAATATATGTATATAAATTTATATATATATATTTACATATATATACAAATTCAACGGTATTTTTCTGTGGGGAATTTTTTTAAAAAAAATTTAAGAGTTTTATTTTGGAATAAATTTTCAACATGGTTTCAATGAGGAAATAGTAAAATTTCAATAGGGTTTCAAAGGAAAATACGCACAAGAATTTCCAATCAAAATCTAATTTATTCCCTGAGGATTCAATTTCTTTTTCAACAAATGATTTCCCTCACAATTATTTACTCTATTATTTTCTACAAAGAGAAAGCTATAGAAGTTTTTCTTTTGTAATACAGTAAACAATTTTTTTCCCGAAAAGAACAAGGATTTTAACAAAATGAAATTTCTTCTCACAGACATTCTTTTCAAAAGCAAACAAATTAAAAATACAAGGGAAATACCTGTTTTCCTGTAGCTTCAAAAACTTGTCTGGTGAAGAATAGCTTTGCCCGTAGCTTCCAAAGCCTTTCCTGAACACAAATTCCCAAATATGCCAAAATCTCAACCAAGAACTTCCAGAAATATACAACAATACAAAGGAAATCACAAATTCTTAAAAAATAATTTTAACAGCACCCTATTCTTTCATTTCCCGTGAAGAAAAATGTAATCCTCTATTTTCCCCAAAATCCCAAATAACATCCGAGAAAATCCTCAACCAAAAAGTAATTAATTCCACTGGCACACATGTCGAGAATAAAATATCTTCCAACAACTTACCGGTAATTCTTTCTTTCCTCTTTTTCAAGATTTGCATGCCTTTTAAATAATTTAAATTTTTTTCAAATTTCAAAACACAAATTTCCCTTTTCTTTATTTAATTTATTTATCAACTAAAATACCATTTCCACATAATAATTAATTTAAAATTAAATCTATTAAAGCAATTTTAATTTAATTAATTAATTTATTTAATTAAATGAATTTAATCTCAATGATTAAATTACTTAACCAAACAAACTAATTAATTAATTAAATAAAATGTAAAACCTTATTTCCAACATTTAAAATTAATTTAAATCAACAGTAAATTAAAGAATAATAAACTATCATTAAATTGATAAAAAAATTCTTTCAAGACAATTGATCCAATCAAGGACAAACAAGACAACCAAAGACTCCAAACTAAAACTGACGATGTATTGTGACTGGGTTTAAGACTAGACTAGGATAAACTATGTTACTATCTCCCAATCAACATTTCCATTGAGTCTTGACACGCTCAAACCTGAATAACCAGGTGGAGTTGATGTCATGTACCTGCAATCCTGCAATCAAACCAATAACATGCATATATATATATAATCCATTGTACAAACACACCGTGCGGAGAAAATCACGGAAATCGCAGGGCACTCGCAAGCGAGTGATGCAACTCCGTTCTCCACACCAATACACGTCACATCAGACTGACAAATTAAATGATAGTTAGTCCATCATAAACATATATATAGCAATAACATATGAAGGAAATATCTACGCTATAACAAAGCATGTCAGAAATTAATTATCACCATACAATGTATCATCATATCACAAAGTGAATCCACTGTCGCTCAAAGTCAACGATCAAAATATCCAAAACAAAGTACTGAAGTCTATCATATATGAAAGCATGCTAACAGAAAACATAAGCATAAATGGAGGGGTACTACAATTCTGGTCCATGGCTAGTGACTTGGACAAAAGGCATTCTACCACCAAATATTTGTTTACTTTTGCAGGGGCAATGATCAGTTGGGTTTCTAGATTGCAACAAGTAGTTTCTCTCTCCACTAGTACCGAAGTAGAATACATTGCAATGATTGAAAGAGCTAAAGAAATGTTATGGTTGAAGCAATTATTAGGAGAGTTGGGTTCAAAACAAGTTTTCACTTTGTCTAGTGATAGTAATAGTGATATTCATTTGGCGAAGAATTCAACTTTTCATAATCGCACTAAGCATATTGAGCTTCGGTATCATTTCATTGAAGTGTCATTGAAAGTGGAAAATTCAAGTTGGAGAAGATTCATACCAATTATAACCTTGTAGATGTTTTCACAGAATTTGTGCCAAAAGATAAGCTTGAATTCAGTAGAGCTTCTCTTGGTATTGTAATTAACATTAATCTTCAAGGAAACTGGGGATAGCAGTATGGTTTGGACTTCAAGTGGGAGATTGTTGGAAGTGAAGTCCAACCATCACTACCCTTTCGTTTTTCTCTTCCCATGCCTCTTCACCTGTTTGAAGAGTTGAAGATAACTCATTTTTATTTTTCCTTTTGAGGTTGTTGAAAATGATGTAATGAAGTTTGTTGTTAATCAATAAAACAGAGTGACCTGCTTTCCTTTGTGAATGCAGTCATTTAATGGTGAACTATATTAAATAGCGATGTCAATTGCTTGTCTCTGATTTTACAATTGTTATTGATATAAATTATTTTTATTTTTCTGTTGTTCTTGTTGCATGATTAACTCAACACATACAACCTGAAAGACCTCCTATATAATCAAAAAACATGTACCCTTATCCTTATGTTTATCAACATATTCTTTGCATGTGTAGTTGGTGTCTCCATGTTGGGTACACAAGTCTATCACTCATGGATAGGTGCCAAACTGTTAGAGGCTTTTTCCATGAAACACCCAAGCATGGTTTAAGAGTGGCATGAAGAAAAGACCATAAGATGGGCCATGACGAGTGTGGAGAGTAATTTTTAGAAGCCAAACCATCAAATTCTACCTGAATAGTAATGCCAAAATAGGAGATAAAGGCAATTGGACCATGTGCGATGTTGATCTAACAAGAAGAGCATAGTGCAGTGAGACGTGGTTGTAGAGCATCCATGGAGGAGTCTCTGACATGCAAAAGTATCTTTTTCTAACTCACAAATAGGCTCTCATAGGTATAGGCTCTCAAGTCGTACGTATGGCGACAACGTAAGAATACGGTCCACCCAATGGGGATAGCACCAAAGAGGAACTTAGAAACTAAACCAATTTGATTTGCTATTTGAATTTCGGCCATTCTATTTTAAATTTTAAAAGAAAATTTATTCTAGTTTTTAAGAATAAACTTAAAGGTTTTTATCTTCTGGGAAAAGATATCGCTTTTAGTGCCAAAAAGAGAATGAGGTCTATTGTTGCTTGCACAATACATCTTGTTTTCTTGAAGAAAATATAGGACCCTTATTTTCAATATCTCGATTTGGTCTTTTGGAGTTTTGGCTTGTTTGGTTTAGTTCCAAGTCATGTTTCAGTAATATCTCAATTTGATCTTTTGGAGTTTTGGCTTGTTTGGTTTAGTTCCAAGTCATGTTTCAGTTGAGGTACAATTTTCTCTATTTCAGGTGCAATTCCATCTTGTACTATGTTTGGTTATTTTACCTCTCTTGTGTACACTTCATGCTTTAATAATTTTTTAATTTTAGGTCATGATTCAATTGAAAATATCACTTTCTTTGTTTGAAGTTTTAGAATTCATAATCTTCTTCATCCCTTAGTGGTCTCCATTATTCATCAAAGGAAGAAGTGGATAGGGGAGAAAAGTAAAATCAATTCCTTTATTCTATTCCTTCTAAGATTGGCTTGAAGGAAAATAAAACCTTAATGATAAAAATATCCTTAGAAGTTTGATATGTTATTTTTGAAATGGATGAAGATCATGCTCTTGGACTTGATGGTTATCTTTCTTTTTTGTTGGAACATTTCTAGGATACTCCAGATGAAGATATCCTTGAAGTGGCTCAAGAACCTATAGAATCTAAATCAACCCTTTATCTCCAAAAAGAAGGGTTCTCTTAAGGCTGAATATTTTAGACATGTTTCTTTCTACAATAGTATCTATATAATCATTTCAAAGGTTATTGCTAATAGAATGGATGACACTATGATTTTTGCTAACCCCTCTATTTCTAAAAGGAAAATAAGAGACATCTTATCAAAACATGAAGAAGCTTTGAGTAACAGCTTGTGAATAGAGTTAAATACATGACTTTCTTTCTCAATATTTAGAATATCAAACAATATTTTCTTTCTAGATGTCTTTATTTTATAAAAGGGTATTTTCTTTAACTCCTACCTTGGTTTCCCACTTTCTATGCTAAGAATACTAAATCTCAATGGAATGTTTTGACTAAGGAAAAAAATAGGTTTTGAAGGGACTTGAAACCCTTTACAAACCAAAAATAAAGCTGCAAAAAAGGACAGCCTGCAGCCAACCAAAAAAACTAGCCCCCAATCGAGACCCATCAAGATTTACATTTAGAGCTTCTCTTATGAGAGCAGAAAGTCATGTCGAAAGAAGGCCTAGAAAATTTTGCTTTCTTGCCCATAACAGTAATCCAGCCTTCTTCCACTTGTGCTGCCTTATCCTGCCAAGCCAACACACTTTTTTCCTGAAGGTGAATGCCAGTAGCCACGGTCTCAGTGATTTCAACATTATTCTTCCGTGCAGGCACAGACAAAATAGGAGATCCACTAGAAATGATAGCCAGAGCACTATCACCTGAAGACACAACCTGAGACCCAATCTCACGCCCATTAGGGGTTTCATCAAGATGAGTTTGTACAGCATCAACAGCCCCACCAATTGAGACATCTAGAGGGGATGCCCCAAGACCTTGCGGTTCCGACGCAATCACATCAGAAAAACTCCTGTGTTGATCAGTTTTCTTCTCTACCGTATAATGTTGTAGAGAGGCACCACTCCACCATGTAGTCATCATTGTTTTCTTCTCAAAACCACATTGAGCAACAGCATGACCTGTTTTAAAGCATCTTCTGCAATGGAAGGGAATCCCTTCATAGTCCAAAGATTGGACCCAAGAACCCTTAGGAGATTTAAGTAAAATCTCAGCAGGCAATCCTTTTGAAATATCCATTTCAACCAATATGCGAGCAAAGGTGGAATGTTATTTTGGATAGATTTGGAAAGATTTTGAATGGTTGGAAAGGTTAATGACTATCATTTACTCGTAGTCTAGTTCTTCTTAAATATATTATATAGGATAATCATGTCTATTTCTTCTCCCTTCTTCCTATTCCTAGTAGTATAATTAGTAAAATTAATTATATAATGAGGGAATTTCTTTGAGAAGGTTCTAAAGACCACTTTAAATTTCCTTTGGTTTGAGAAATATGTGGAACATCATGAGAAACCACTGATAGCTAAAGAGGTTTCATGTAAGAATGAGAGTTCAAGATGTCCAAGAGTTCGGTTTCCTTCCCATATTCAATCTAGATGGATGCCCATCATGTGTAGTTTGACAGATGTGGTCATCCCTAGGCCTGCAACTCCTAACCTTGGGAAGGGTAATACATCTAGATCTAGATCCTAGTTATATGAATACATGAGTCAACAGTACAGTCCGTAATGCATTTCTATTTAAAACCAGAGGTTAACAGAAGTTCCTGAGTAAAATTGAGCTTCTCCCAGAGGTTCCATCCCTTCGCTCACAAAGTTCACCTGTCTTGAATAAGTCCATGAGATTGGAATAATATCATGGTTCCTATAACATTCTTTGGAATTTTCCAGTTACAAACCAGAGCCAAACATGTGATCCAGAATGATTCCAACAGAGAAACATGTGATTCAGAATTATTCCCAGAGATATAGTAGTTCTTTGTGACTTTTTGTGAATGAAACATATATTCTATTTGTCTGCAACTTTTAAAAGTTGTGATCTTATTAGTTTGAGAGATATGTCGGTACCATGTTTTAATTATTTGCAAATCTTGTGGGGTTCAATGGGAATCGAGATGTAGGATGGTATAAATATGATCTGTTAATTATTATTATTAATTTGTTAATAATTAGATTTATAATAAATCAGATTTTATGCTTTCTTTTTTCAAATTAATATAATTTTTTATAATGAATTAATTTTGTTATTTAACAATATAATTTAAGAGGATTATTTCTCTCTTACATTGAATTCAATACAAAAATCAATTTAAATGAATATATTTGTATTTTGTATTTATATTTCAAAATAATATAACATTCTTTAAATGATAAGAATTTCACCCATGCATGAATCTCAAATCTCCCACTCCAAGTATGAACGGGATCAATAAGGAGCATGTTGTCCACCCTTCAAACATGGCATTATGAAACCATACAGGGCTCTAGCCATCTCCCAAGCCAAGAGATCAACTAGAACTAGGCATATACATATAGTCATAAATTTAAGATCAAGGATGACACACATAGATGTAAGTAAATAAACAATGGAGGGAAGAGAGAAGTGAGTTCAACACTCCTTATAAAAAGAGAGCACACATGCTCAACAACACAAAAAGGATCTCAACTACTCAAAATCACATTCTAACACATTCAAAAATCCACAAGAGTAATTGACCAATCTTTCATCTCTCATACATTATAAGAGCAAGAATAAACATAGAAACAAATAAGAGATGAAGCCTACATCATTAGATAGTTTCAACAATGAAGAAGGCTCTACTTACTTGCTTGAATATTTCTGTTCACCCTTTAGCAATCCAATTCCCTTCACCAAGAAGCCTCTAAAATTCTTCAAAACACATTCAATGCCAAAAGCTCTCAAGAGCTCTCTTCTCACACTCAAATTCTCCTAGTAGCCAATCAATTAATATACATGTACACTCGATGCACATTTCAATCCATCCAATATATGTTACCAAAACTAAAAGATTAAAATCATACATTTCCCCTACAATAATTAAGATCAATTGCATGCATAGTGGTTATGACTCATCATAATATTTGGTATAAAAAGTGTCTCAAAACTATTAAATCCACAACATATGTTCATGTACATTGCAATAATGAATATCAATTTTTTATAAAATATTATTCACATTAAAATCATAATTTAGTGTTTAAATCTAGTCATATCAACTTCATCTAACCTTCATATTCATGTTTGTGAAACTTTCTTAATTCATCTAAATAAAACTCAAATTGATTTACCCAATGACATCTCATTTTGCTAGTCCAATTTACTTAAATAGTTTTATGCAAGTTTTATAATTATCAAGCTAATGTGCACCCCTAATATAACAAAATTCACTTAATAAGAGTCCTTCCATGCTACGGTTAGTTTTTTCATTGTTTAGGGTTAATTGGGTTCATTGGAATATTGCCTATCTCTAGTAGAGATAACTAATAATTATGTAGATTTTACAAATATGAGAATTATTCAAAGCAACATATGAAAATTTAAACATCACTAGGCTAAACATCCAAGTCATCTAAAAAATTAATTAGTTCATGAATACAATCAATGCAATCTCATTCTCAAGGAAGGTAGCCATATAAAGACAATTCATATTGATTAGAATACAATAATAACATAAATGTCTACCTTATTTATTAATGCAAACTAACTCATGCAATTAGGTTAGGTTTCTTTATCCACCTTTAATTTAACAATCATATGAAAAACTAATTAACATCATCTACTAAGTTAATAAACCATATATGACAATCTAATACTATAAGAGGATCAAAGTAAAATTCACAAATCAAAATTTAGAATAGTGCATGCAAGGTTCCTCAATTAACTAAAATTAACAAAGTCATAGAGCATAAGGAATGCAAATAGGGTCACAAAAATGGTTAGGCCTTACATCCCCATCCCATTATATTAGACTTCCTCTTGTAAATCACATAGGGTGGGATATAAGAAATCATAATTTGATTCACATATTTTCCAACTGATCATGTAATTTTAGTAGGAATATCCATTACTTTAATGGGTCATTGCCTCTATCTTCAATGTGGTTCCAAATAGAATATAAGTAGCCATATAGTGACATCTCCACAATAAATTCATGTAAGATGCAATGAAAAACAATTAGTGCCAAAGGTATGGATCCAATTATGATGTAAAGAATCCTAGGATGAAGAGCAATCTTGTATCAACTAAAAATATGTTTTTTTATGTTTTCTATATTTTTCAATTGTTTTCCATGTGTTTCTATCATTTGGAATGGCACAATTATATTTTCCTACACGTATACATGAGTAAACAATGCAGTCAATAATGCATTTTTCCATAAAACCAGAGGTCAATAGAAGTCCTTGAGTAAAATTGAGTTTCTCCCAAAGGTTTCATGCCTTAGCTTAGAAAGTTCACCTGTCTTGAATAAGTCCATGAGATTGGAATAATATCATGGTCCTATACAATCTTTAGGATTTTCCCAATGACAAACCAAAGCCAAACATGTGATCCAAAATGATTCCAATAGAGTAACATGTGATACATGATGATTCCAACATATAGATTTTATTTCTTTGTGACTTTTTGTGAATGAAACACGTTTTTGTTTGCAACTTTTAAATGTTGTGTTCTTATTAGTTTGAGAGATATGTCGGTACCATGCTTTAATTATTTGAAAATCTTGTGGGGTTTAATGGGAGCCTTAATAATTAGTTATATCAAATTCAAAGATTTTCTTATTTAAGAATATAAATTAAGGAGGATTATTTCTCTTCTACATTGAAATCAATACAAAAATCAATTTAAATGAAATACATTTACATTTTAAAATAATATAATATTCTTCAAATCACTCATATGTGAATCTCAAAACTCCCACTCCAAGTGTGAATGAGTCAATAAAGAACATGTTGTCCACCCTTTCAATGTGGCAATATCAAGCCATACAAATCTCTAGCCATCTCCTAAGCTAAGAGATCAATTAGAACTCAGTGTACACATATAGTCATAAATTTAAGATGAAGGATAACACACATATACGTAAGTAAATAAACAATAGAGGGAAGGGAGGAGTGAGTTTAACACTCCTCACAAAAAGAGAGCACTCATACTCAACAAATGCTCAAGAACACACAAAAGATTCCAACTACTCAAAATCACATTCTCACATTCAAAAATCCATAAGTGTAATTTACCGATCTTTTGTCTCTTATATACTATGAGAGCAAGAATAAACACACAAACAAATAAGAGGTGAAGCCTAGCTCATAAGATAGCTTCAATAATGAAGAAGGATCTCCTTGCTTGAATATTTTTCTTCACCTTTTGACAATTGAGTTCCCTTCACCAAGAAGCCTCTGAAATTCTTCAAAACATATTCAATACCTAAAGCTCTCAAGAGCTCTCTTCTCACACTCAAATTTTGTAAGTGTCAAAATTAAAAATGATCCAATTAAGCTTCCAAAAGCTAAAGATGATGGCTTATTTTGGATGTTTTGTCATCTATCCTCATCCAATGGAATGAGGACACATGGTCTTCCTCTTGTACATATTGTTTAACATATGTTGTTATTGATGTCAAAAGAGCTCATTGATGTCAAAGGAGTGATGTTAGTAGATTAGTAAGAATTAAATGTAATTACTTTTATCATGTCTGAGCATTTGAAATAAGGAAGTATTGTGATCGGTCACAAAATGTTAATGTTATTATTACTGAGAAGGATGCTTGTAGTATGCTTGAAATATCATCTTGTATTTACTACAGTTGTTGGAAGCAATGTAGAAGCGTTTTCAATAATGTTTTGTGGTTTTCTATTCATGCACTATTATAGTGTTTTGCTTTGCATTCTACCATAGTTGAATGCTATGGCTTGTGGTTTGGACCTAAAGTAAAGTTACTCATGATGTACTGGATTCCAAAGTTTCAAAGGGTGAGCTTCAACAAACAAAAAGTTGGATGTAGCAGAGTGTTGTCTGTGTTGGTTGATTGATTGTAAATAATGTTTGAGTGTTTGTGCAAGAGAAGGGAAGTGTGTGCTAGATGGATGAAGTGTGTGAAGTTAAAATAGGACTGATTTAAGATCGTTGAAGGAAGCACATAACATAATCTAACACTAGCAATAATGCATTTGATTTAAATGGACCGAGCCGACTACACATTTCATATCTATTTGAATTAAGGTCTACCCTTAGCCGACATGGCTAATTGCAGATGGTGTTAAGTGGTTCTTGGCTGACATAAGATATTGTTAATATGTTAGAATGTATATATTTACGACTTGGATTCATTCAATGTAATTAGAATGAAAGAGTGTGTTATAGGAATGTTATGTAATTAGGGCCTCAATGCGAATATCAGTGTGATGTAATGTGAGTTGCATTCCAATCATTGTGCACCATTATTAGAAGATCACATGTTGTGTGGGAGAGTGTCTGAAGGTTTATCAAATCAAGTACAAGTTGTGTTATTAGTCTTGAATATCCACAAATCATATTTGTGTAATCTAGTAGGATTGGTGTCTTACTTATTGAGTTGGTGCTTAGATCCTTGTATTGGGGATTGGTGTCTCCAATAGGTTGTTGCCTGCAAATACAATAGGGGATTGGTGTCTCTAGTAGGTTGGTGCCTACTTCATGATTGTAAGTGATTCATTATTTTTGTGAGGTTGGATTTGGACAATAGCTCTAAGTAGCTCTTCTCACCGTGTTTTTTCTCATTTTGGGTAAATCCATGTATATCTAGTGTTCTTTGTGTGGATGTGTGCATCTGTGTTACTTAATGCTTAAAGAAATTAATACTTTCTTCTTTGGTGTTTTGAGGTTCATGCTTGGCAATTAATGTTGAATTAAAAAAAATTTACATATGTTGATTCACCCCTCCCCCCTCTCAGTATATTGTGTGCCCTTCACTTACAACCATATGTTACAAAACACCAATGCAACCCATGCCTTCTCATATGCACCCACATGGATAAGGTATGGCAAAATGGAGTGTACTCAACACTTCACCAATACAAATGCTTATAGGAAGACAAGAGGGTTGACTTGACAATCCCACACTTAACCTCTTACACGCCTCACAATGACACATTATTCTAAAGGAGGTTGAGTGAGTACTAAAACTATCGAACACTCAAAACACAAATCCCAAAGGGAAACAACCCCATAGGTACTTTTCCATCTAAAATATTTTCACCCAAAAATTAAAAGAGAGGATATTTAAACTCCTTTTAAATTCACCACAAGTGCAAATTTGGGCTTGCATTAAATGTGGCATTTATCAAATTCAAAACATCAACAAAAATAAAATCCACTTAATCTAAATTACATGAATTTAATTAAAAACACTTTAGAGATAACTTAAAATAAGGTCTCCTATTCCACTCATGGACAAAAGTGAGTGAATGTAACTAGGAAACACAATCGAGTTTCCATTGTTTCACAAGATGAAGTGGGAAGGGTAAATACTATTTTTGATTAATCTTTCATTCTCCCATTATCCAATATATTAATATACATGTACACTTGATGCACATTTCAAATACATCCAAAATATATATTACCAAAACTATAAGATTCAAATCATACCATTCACCTACAATAATTAAGATCAGAACTCCAAGAAGCTTTAATCTTATTTGATCAATATTTCACACAACTATTAGCACAAAGTGGTGCAAATGTCTAAGGCGGTGAGATGAATAAAAATGATGTTGTAAAAAATTACATACACATGCATATCATACACATAGTCCATCAGAGCTTTTGATTAAACTAATTCTTCAATAAGCACATGTGAAATTTCATTACAATCAGTTAAATTACAAAAGTGTATTAAGAACATTATTGCTCATTCTTTGGAGAAATAAAAGAAAGAAAAAAAGAGAAAATAACTAAAAAAATTATTAAATTACTTTAGATAAATAAGTCTCCTATCCCTTAAGAGAGTTTCAACGATTCTTAAATTATATACAACTCCAAAAGTGAATTTTTAAAGCCCCAACAATTTAGGCACAAAAATTAAACAATAGATTCCACCAATGGTTTACATTTGATCTTAGCCTTTTGATCCTAAGTCTCTAAAATAGGGCCTCATTTAATACATGTTGCAACAAATTCCCATAGAAATATTCTTCTAAAGGCACATCTTTATATGTGATAGTTGGAACAAGATGATTTCCAAGTTGAACATCTTCATTGGCTTTAGCTGGCAACAAGTTTATGAACAATAGGCTCATTTCATAAAGTACCATATGAACATGTTTCTAGTTGTAATCTCATTGATTAGTACAATTCCTTAAGTATTCATCATGTTTCAAGATCCCCTTTTCACCATATGGATCTCCCCGATCACAATGTTGTAAATCTTCTCCCCACATCAAAATAAAGTTTTTCATCTAAACAAGGTATTGAGTCTCCAATTTAGGGACCATGTATTCAACAATAAATATGTATTATCTCTCCATTGCTTTAGCAATCCATATATCTACATCAACCTCTTCATTAGACTCTAAGGACAAGTACATACTTCTTTATTTATACACAACCTACAATTGCAAACAAGGGAGTACTAAATTATCTAAAATAGAGGAAACAGCCAAACTAAGAGAAAAAGATTTAATTGAATTTTTCAAAGTTCTTTATTTATCATAGTTCAAGATCTTGGTACTCATAGCAATAGTTGCAAGTTCCTTGACATTAACTATGATGGAACTTGTCTCCATGTTAAGGTCCATATATTTCAAGGTATAAGGTCAGTCATGTTGATCATAAAAGCTTACACTTCTTCGAACAACCTTATGGGAAATTCAGTGGATGAGGGACAGATTGTGCTCCACTGAATAACCTGTGAGATTTTAGAAGTTGGCTCTTCATTCTTGATTTGAGGAAAAGGGAAGAAGGAATGCAAAAATCAAAACTATCCACTTAGGCGATGTGTCAAAGCTTTTACAACATTTCAAATCTTCCTATTGAAGGACCAACTCTAAAAAATGAACACAAAATGCCACAACCCCTTCATTGTTGAGAAGAGAACGAATTGCCTAAGGCTTAGATAAGCACAGAGCAAACATTTAGATCTTCTCACGGGAAGCACCCACGAAGGCTTAGTAGAGTATGGTACATCAAAAAAAGAGCATTCATTAATGCTTTGAATCTCTTATAGAAATTGTTCACTCACAAGCATAGCATGATACTTAACAAAGACTTTGGCAGTAGTGAAAGAGTATAAAACATGACCCAGTTAACGACAACATCTATACTAAATATCATAAAAGTTGAAATTAAAACGATTGGTCATCAAGATCACATCCATACACAAATGATACAGAGCATAAATCTGATATGAACATAGAGTAAAATGCACAACAAAGGAAAACTAGGCACAATTTGATGTGTTCCACCTTTTATTACTTGATTCAGAACAGTACAAAAAATACTAAGGTTGAGAGTTAACAATGGACACTTCCTTGACAACTGATCTTTAAATATTGCTTACAAAAGAATACTGAACAATTCTGTAACAGATTTTCCACCCTTGGGAGAGGCTCGAAAATTCCCTTTTATAGAATAAGGGAAGCAAACAAGCAGAAAGCTCTCTCCCACTACTTAATCACAAAAGACAAAACCCCAAACAATGCGTAAAGCAAAGCCGCACAGCCACTACGTGGTGCCATTGCATGCCTTTGTGAGAAGGAAAGGTCGCGGCTTTAAAAAGCATGTGCTATACTGGCACGTGGAAAGCCCAACACCAAAGCAAAGGAACAAAACCAAAGATGAAAAGAAAAGGTTGTGGGGCCGAAAAAACTTATAAAAAGAACTAGACGAAGAAACCAAAGGGAAGCATTTGGTTACGAGCTATAGATAAAATGCTCTATATGTCACATTTTGCATAATATTATAGGTCTCTTTGATAGTTTTCTCATGTTAATCTTCATGTAGAAACAAGGATCTTCACCAAATAAGGTTTTCATTGAATATAGTATCACCTTCATGTCTTTTCCCTTAACTTTTTAATCATATGCACCAAACAAACTCTATATAGCTTTTATCATTTATTTTGTCTCTTCAATATCTAGTCATTTACTTATTTGAATAAGACTTACCATCTTCAAAACCCTCTTGTGCATGAATATCTACATAAAAAGACAAGACCAATATCACATTCCTTGAAGAAACACATTTTAAATGATATAACATTTGTTAAAGCACTCTTTATGATAAATAATGAACAATTAGTCCCAATCAAAGATGGAATGTATAATATACTAGAAGAGACTCGTATTCTTGATCTACAAACCATTTCATATATGCTTATGAATCTAAACATCTTATATTTGTATCATTTTGACCTTATTAATGTCATATCTACACCACATTTATTTTCCAAAACTTGAAATGACAATTTTTTCTTTTGCTCAAGTGTTTACTCTCATTGTGATTCCATTTGATCCCTATGTCGATCTACTCATTTTCTCAATATTTCTAGAACTAAGTCTATGCCCATACAACTTGGCAGACCTCTTATGTAAAATCAATTTTACAATGTACCCTTGTCCTTTGCTTACTCAAACCCACATATTCTTTGCTTAAGAAACTCAAACCCACATGGGTAGTTGGTGTCTCCTTGTTAGGTACACGTCTATCATTCATAGATAGGTGCCAAAGTGTTCAGAATTTTTCCATGAAACATCCACGCATGGTTTAAGACAGTGGCATGAAGAAAAGACCATAAGATGGGCCATAACGAGTGTGGGGAGTAATTTTAGAAGAAGCCAAGCCATCAAATTCTATATGAAGTATGAACACACGTCAAAATAGGAGCTAAACGTCAGGGAACTGAAAGCTAATTGGAGGGTGAGCAAGGTTGCGGATCTAACAAAAAGAGCATGGTGCAGTGAGACGTGGTTGTAGAGGGTCCATGGAGAAGTCTTTGACGTGCAGAAATATCTTTGCCGACACACACAGGCTCTCACGTGGTACATATGGCAACAACGTAAGAGTAGAGTCCACCCAATGGGGATAGCACCTCAAGGCATACCTAGCGGAGACTATGAGCATTCAAGTCAATGCATAGTGGATAATTTGGAAACATATTCAAATGGTGTGGCCACCGCTACATCCTTGTGCCTATTAATGGAATAATGATACGTGTCTATGGTTCCATTAGCTATGCCAATATGTGGTGGAACTAAATGATATCCTCTATGATGCTTTGAAAAGTACATAGGCTTGCATGGTGGTATCTCACTAGTCTACAATGTCTTTGTGTTACCTTTGGTCTATGTGCCAATTTAAAGTTGGTCTACATGTTGCTATGTGGATGGACTTGTAAGCTTGAAGGCCTCAAACATCACACAATAGACTTAGATTGTCAATCTTAAGTCAAAGGGTAACATTAACTTAGTTGCTAAAGATCGAATCGCTAAAATCCTATCAAATAGTAGGTGTAGCAAGGATAAAATACTACAATGAGCACTTAGTGATGGACTTTCATGCTCAAAAACTTCACCCACTAGCCTACTTTCATGTGCCACCCACTAGAGTATAACACATGGTTGAGGTGAGTTTGGAATGTCAATTATAAAAGAATGAAGCTGTTAAATTTCAGTAAATGAGCATTTAGAAAATAAATAGCACACAACTTAAATGTTAATTGAATAGTAGGTGCTTCGATGATTAAGATCTAATGACATGAGTGCTTGGTAGGTTGTCATAAAGTGATCTATTGAAGATTTCTCACTGGCTATAAATTAGCCACTATCAAATGAAAACATGTAATGCATCTTGTCATTTTCTGCCAAAGTTTAAATATAAAAAAATTATTGTATGCAAAGGTTTTTTTCAACTAAGAGGTTTTTATTGAGGTTTTCCATTATTATAAAGGAATATAGGCTTATACTAACTGACATAAAGGTTTAAGACAAGGTTAATGTCTATTGATGATAAAATTCAACCAAGGTGAGCCCAAAGATTCCTTCAAAGTGTAAGTAAATCCAAATTAAAATATATAAAGGATTACATTAAGCCATAATAACTAGAACTCCAAAAGAGGAAAGATGAATCTAGTTGTTTCAAAAAGTACAATGTGAAGACTTGAACCATGTATGTATAAGAAAACTCCTATAAACAAATAACTATAAATATAATCAAAATGCAAACTTGAATACATGACTAAATTTGCTTTTAAATATATTGTTAAAGACTTGACTATATTTTGCTCGTAGTTTAGTTCTTCTTAAATATATTTCTTAAGATTATCATGTCTATTTCTTCTCCCATCTTCCTACTCCTACTAGTATAATTAGTAAAATTAATTATATAACGAGAGAATTTTTGTGAGAAGGTTCTAGAGACCACTTTAAATTTCCTTTGGTATCTTGAAACAAAATATTTGTTAGCAAGAATATGGTGACCTTGAGATTAAAGATTTTCATATATTAATGAAGCCTTGTTGGCCAAGTTAATTTGGAGATTTCTTTCTTCTCCTTAATATACTTGGATCCATATATGAAAAATAAATATCTTAATTGAAACATTCTTAATATGATAACTTCACCTTTGATCTCAACTATTGAGGAAGGGTTGAAATCTTCCAAACTCTTACTGTGAGATACAATTTCTATAACATAATTCTTCAGTCTTATTTTGGGAAGGTTGTTGGTTGACTAATAATCCTTTTAGAACCATTCTTGAGTAAGGGCATCTCCTCTTACCTTATAGCTTAGTGGGGAGTGAAAGTCCTCACTGAGAACTATATGAAGGAAAAGAAGAGGTGGGAAGAGGAGGGGAAGGAGTGTGTTAAATCTGCGGCTTGGGCTTGGTATCTGCACAGATCGAAAGAATCTTATAAATTTGTAAAAGAGTCTGATGCCATAGTTATAACAAGAAGAGGAGGAAGCTGCGCAGGGCCTTCGAGGTTCAAGCTGGAAGCCATGGGACTCCTCAATAAGAAATCCCTGATAAAAATCAAATTTCCCCTGTTGGAAAGAGGTAATAGTTCAAATTCTTTTGATGGGTTAGCAAGCATTTTCATTAACGAGACTGCTCTAATGATGGAATCCCATGAGAGCTCTTTGTTGGATCCATATGAGATGGGGACACTCTGCAAGCAACTGCAGAGCACTTTTATTAATGGTGATTTTCTTCCTGATAAGAAATCTGTGGAACACCGGAAGAAATCTGTGGAACATCATAAGAAAGCTGTGGAACATCATGAGAAATCACTGATAGTTAAAGAGGTTTCATGTAAGAATGAGAGTTCAAGGTCTCCAAGAGTTCGGATTCCTTACCATATTCAGTCCAGATGGATGCCCATCATGTGTAGTTTGACAGATGTGGTCATCCCTAGGCCTGCAACTCCTACCCTTAGGAAGGGTAATACATCTAGATCCTAGTTATATGAATACATGAGTCAACAGTACAGTCGGTAATGCATTTCTCTTTAAAGCCAGAGGTTAACAGAAGTCCCTGAGTAAAATTGAGTTTCTCCCAGAGGTTCCATCCCTTAGCTCAAAGTTCGCCTGTCTTGAATAAGTCCATGAGATTGGAATAATATCATGGTTCCTATACATTCTTCGGAATTTTCCTAGTTACAAACCAGAGCCAAACATGTGATCCAGAATGATTCCAACAGAGAAACGTGTGATTCAGAATGATTCCCAGAGATATTTTATTTTATTCTATTTGTCTGCAACTTTTAAAAGTTGTGATCTTATTAGTTTGAGAGATATGTCGGTACCATGTTTTAGTTATTTGCAAATCTTGTGGGGTTCAATGGGAGCTGGGATGCAGGATGATAAAAAGTGTGATCTGTTAATAAATATATCATTGTTAATTTGTTGTGATATGTTAATAAATATATTATTATTAATTTATTGTGATCTATTGATAAACATATTATTATCAATTTGTTAATAATTGGTTATAACGAATCAGATTATATGTGTTTTTTTCAAATTAATATATATTTTTTATAATAATGAATATCAATTTTGTTATTTAACAATATCAATTGAGGATTATCTCTCTCCTCTATTTAATTCAATATACAAATCAATTTAAATGAAATATACTTGCATCTTACATTTATATTTCAAGATAATATATTCCTTGAATGTTAAGAATTTCACCCATGCAAGATCTCAAAACTCTCACTTCAAGTGTAAATGAGTCAATAAGGAGCATGTTTTCCACCCTTTAAACATGACATTATCAAGCCATACAAGGCTCTAGCAACCTCCTAAGCTAAGAAATCAACTAGAACTAGGTGTAAACATATAGTCATAAATTTAAGATGAAGGATGAAACACATGGATGTAAGTAAATAAACAATGTAGGGAAGAGAGGAGTGAGTTCAACACTCCTCACAAAAAGAGAGCACTCATACTCAACAAATTCTCAAGAACACACAAAAGATCCCAACTACTCAAAATCACATTCTAACACATTCAAAAATCCAAAAGTGTAATTTACCAAGCTTTCATCTCATATACACTATGAGAGAAAGAATAAACACTTATAAACAAATAAGAGATGAAGCCTACCTCATAAGATAGCTTCAATAATGAAACTAATGATCCAATTAAGCTTCCAAAAGCTAAAGATGATGGCTTAGTTTGGATGTTGTGTCATCTATCCTCATCCAAAGGAATGGGGACCCATGGCCTCTCTCTTGTACATACAACCATATGTTACAAAACACCAATGCAACCCATGCCTTCTCATATGCACCCACATGGGTAAGTTATGGTGAAGTGGAGTGTACTCAACACTTCACCTATACAAAAGTTTATAGGAAGACAAGCAGGTTGACATGACAATCCCACACTTAACCTCTTAAATGCCTCACAATGACACATTCTTGTAAAGGAAATTGAGTGAGTGCTAAAATTATTCAACACTCAAAATATAAATCCCAAAGGGCACCAACCCCATAGGTACTTGTCCAACTAAAATATTTTCACCCAAAAATTAAAAGAGATTATATTTAAACTCCTTTTAAAGTTCACTGCAAGTGAAAAATTGGATTTGCATTAAATGTGGCATTTATCAAATTTAAAATATCAACACAAATAAAATCCACTTAATCTAAATTACATGAATAAATTAAAAACACTTTAGGGATAACTTAAAATAAGGTGTTCTAGTCCACTCATGGACAAAAATGAGTGAGTGTAACTAGGAAAAGCAATCAAGTTTTCATTGTTTCACAAGATGAAGTGGGAAGGGAAAATAAGGCTTTTGAGTAATCTTTCATTCTCCCAATATCCCATCTATTAAAATATACATGTACACTTGATGCACATTTCAAATACATCCAAAATATATATTATCAAAACTAAAAGATTAAAATCATACCATTCACATCTACAATAATTAATATCAAAATTGCAAGAAACTAATCTTATTTGATCAATATTCCACACAACTATTAGCACAAAGTGGTGCAAGTGTCTAAGAAGGTGAAACCAAGAAAAAAGATGTGTAAGAAAATTGTATACACATGCATATCATAAACATAGTCCTTCAAAGCCTTTGGTTCAACTAATTCTTCAATAAGAACATGTGAGATTTCATTACAATCAATTAAATTAAAAAAGTGTATTAAAAAAATCATTTCTCATTCTTTGAAGAACTAAAACAAAACAAAAAGAAAATAACTAAAAAGCATTCAATTACTTTAGGAAAATAAGTCTCCTATCCCTTCAGAGAGTTTCAATTAGTTTTAAATATACAACTCGAAAATTGAATTATTAAAGCCCCAACAATTTAGGCACAAAAATTAAATGAGATATTACATCAATGGTTTGATCTTAGCCTTTTGATTCTAAGGCTCTAAAACAACCTCATTTACTACATTTTGCAGTGAATTCCAATCGTAATATTCTTCTAAAGGCACATCTTTATATGTGATAGCTGGCACAAGATGATTTATAAGGTGATCATCTTCATTGGCTTTAGGTGGCAACAAGTTTATGAACAATATGCCCATTTCATAAAGCACCATGCAAACATGTTTCTAGTTGTAATCTCATTGGTTAGTACAATTCCTTAAGTACTCATGTTTTAGGAGCCCCTTTTGACCATATGGATCTCCCCCATCACAATGTTGTAAATCTTCTCCCCACATCAAAATAAAGTTTCCCATCTAAACAAGATATTTAGTCTCCAATTTAAGGATCATGCATTCAACAATAATTATGTGTTATCTCTCCAATGCTTTAACAATCCATATATCTACATCAACCTCTTCATTAGACTCCAAGGACAAGTATAAATCTTCTTTATTTACATGCAACCTACAATTGCAAACAAGGGAGTAAGTTACGTTCTTTAAAATAGAGGAAACAACAAGAGCCAGAGAGAGAGAGAGAGAGATTTAATTGAATTTCTCAAAGTTCTCTCTTTATCCTAGTTCAAGATTTTGGTACTCATAGTGCAATAGTTGCAAGTTCCTTGACATTCATTATGATGGAACTTGTCTCCATATTAAGCTTCATATATTTCAAGGTATAAGGTTGGTTGCATTTTGCATAGTATTGTAGATCTCTTTGATAGTTTTCTTATGTCAATCTTCATATAGAGACAAGGATCTTCACCATTAAGGATCTCATTAAATAGAGTATCACCTTCATGTCTTCTCCCTTAACTTTTGAATCATATCCCAAGTAAACTTTGTATAACTTTTATCATTTATTTTGTTTCTTCAATATCTAGTCATTTACTTATTTGAATAAGACATTTTCAACTCTCAAACTAAACCTTACCGTCTTCAAAATCCTCCTATACATCAATATCTACATAAAAAAACAAAACCAATATCACATTCCCCAAAGAAACACATTTTAAATGATATAACATTTGTTAAAGCATTCTTTATGAGAAATAATGATCAATTAGTCTCAACCAAAGATGGAATATATAATATATTATAAGAGACTCATATTCTTGACCTACAAACCATTTCATAAATGCTCGTGAATCTAAACATCTTATATTTGTATCATTTTGACCTTATTAATGTCATATCTGCAGCACATTTATTTTCCCAAACTTAAAATGACAAATTTTCCTTTTGTTAAGTGTTTACTCTTCCATTTGATCCCTACTCATTTTCTCATATTTCTAAAGCTAAGTCTATGCCCATACAACTTGGAAGTCCTCTGGTGTAAAATCAATTTTACATTATAATAACTGGAGACAACATGTACCCTTGTCCTTATGTTTACTCAAACCCACGTATTCTTTGCTTAAGAGACTCAAACCCACATGGGTAGTTGGTGTCTCCTTGTTGAGTATACATCTATCATTCATGGATAGGTGCCAAAGTGTTCAGGATTTAAGACACTGGCATGAAGAAAAGACCATAAGATGGGCCAAAACCATGAAGAAAAGACCATTAGATGGGCCATAACGAGTGTGGGGAGTAATTTTAGAAGAAGCCAAGCCATCAAATTCTATATGATCACATGTCAAAATAGGAGCTAAATGTCAGGGAACTAAAAGCTAATTGTACTGTGAGCAAGATTGTGGATCTAACAACAAAAGCATGGTGCAGTGAGACGTGGTTGTAGAGGGTCCATGGAAAAGTCTCTGACGTGCAGAAATATCTTTGCCGACTCACAAATAGACTCTCACGTCATACGTATGGCGACAACGTAAGAGTAGGGTCCACCCAAAGGGGATAGCACCAAAGAGGAACTTAGAAATTAAACCAATTTGATTTGCTATTTGAATTTCGGCCATTCTATTTTCTAGATTTTTTATTTTAAAAGGAAATTTATTCTAGTCTTTAATAATAAATTTAAAGGTTTTTTATCTTCTTGGATAAGATATCGATTTTAGTGCCAAAAAGAGAATGAAGTCTATTGTTGCTTGCACAATACATCCCATTTCCTTGAAGAAAATATAAGATCCCTATTTTCAATATCTTGATTTAGGTCTTTTGAAGTTTTGGCTTGTTTGGTTTAGTTCCAAGACATGTTTCAATTGAGGTACAATTTTCTCTGTTTCAAGTGCAATTCTATCTTGTACTATGTTTGGTTATTTTACCTCTTTTGTGTATGTTTCATGCTTTAATAAATTTTTAATTTTAAGTCATGATTTAATTGAAAATAACACTTTATTTATTTAAAGTTTTAAAATTTATAATCTTCATCCCTTGGTGGTCCCCATTATTCATCAAATGAAGAAGTGGATAGAGGAGAAAAGTAAAATCAATCCCTTTATTCTATTCCTTCTAAGATTTTCTTGAAGGAAAATAAAACCCTAATGATAAAATATCCTTAGAAGAAGTTTAATATGTTATTTTTGAAATGGATGAAGATCATGCTCTTCGAACTTAGACAGACATCTTGCTTTTTTGTTTGAACATTTCTAGGATATTCTAGATGAAGATATCCTTGAAGTGGTTCAAGAATCTATAGAATCTAAATCAACCCTTTATCTCCAAAAAGAAGGGTTCTCTTACAATTGAATAACATGTTTCTCTCTACAATAGTATCTATATAATCATTTCAAATGTTATTGCTAATAGAATGGACGATGCTATGATTTTTGCTAACCCCTCTATTTCTAAAAGGAAAATAAGAGACATCTTATCAAAATATGAAGAAGCTTCGAGTTAGCTTGTGAATAGATTTGAATACGTGACTTTCTTTCTCAATGTTTGGAATATCAAACAACATTTTCTTTCTAGATGTCTTTATTTTATAAAAGGGTAATTTCTTTTACTCTTGTCTTGGTTTCCCACTTTCTATGCTAAGAATACTAAATCTCAATGGAATGTTATTTTAGATAGATTTGGAAAGATTTTGAATGGTTGGAAAGGTTAATGACTATCTTTTGCTCGTAGTTTAGTTCTTCTTAAATATATTTTTAAGGATAATCATGTTTATTTATTCTCCCTTCTTCCTACTAGTAGTATAATTAGTAAAATTAATTATATAATGAGGTAATTTCTTTGAGAAGGTTCTAGAGACCACTTTAAATTTCCTTTGGTATCTTGGAACAAAATATTTAGTTAGTAGGCTATATATAGTGTGAGGTTTCAGCCTAAAACCTGCCTCATGCCATATAACCACTCTTATCCCCAGTAAACCTAGATAGAAAACAAGCTACATTTATCGGAAAAGAAGAATACATATCTCTGCTGCAATTAATGTGTATCAATGCCAAAATCTACCATGTGATGAATGGCAATATCTTTGATGTTTTAATAGAATCAATATCTTCGATGCACTTACTGCATATGAATGCCAAAATCTACCATGTGATGAATGTCAAAATCTAGAATGTGAATTTAGTCAATCAAATTCACTGCTCCTGGGTTGGTACATGTATTTGCAATAAATGGAATAAATGCTCTTAGTTGTGGGCACTCAGTCAATTATATTAACTAGCCTGAGAACTTATCTATAAATGGATTTCAATACACTGAATGCCATAACACCTGAGAAGATCATAGACAGAAGACAAAAGAATATGAGTGAACTACAAAAGATCACAGATAGAAGACAAATAATATCAGAGAATTGAAGAGCATCAATCAGTAAGTCTATGTTCCTTGTTTTATAATCCTAAGATACATGAAATTATTTAATATATGTATGCTATTGAATGGTTTGACTGCTTCATATGAATTAATCTACTTTCTCCATAAAGCAAATTTAATCCTCCACTACCTATTTACTGCCTATTTATAATTCCTTTTTGGATAGATGTCTAAAGTAGTTCTTGTTTAAGTTTCCCAACCACATTTTTGTTTGCTTAAAAATATTATAATTTATACAAAAACTAAAAGTGCTAGACAAATAGTCATGGCTCTATCATTTTGCCTCTAGATGTGGAACACTATTACTATGAGCCCAACAGAACCCATGTTCTTTGTACATGTAGTCCAACCAACACAATCGATGCTATTTGAAAATAAAGAAACAACACCAGAAATTTTTGAACCATAAGTGTTGGGTTCGATGAAGCCCAAATATTCCTTCTAATTTAAACGGCAGTATCTCTCAAACTCAAAATAGATTCCTTTAGTAACTAACTTATTTTTGGCATGTATTTGCTAATTTAGAAGTTGACCATTTTGGTGGATTTTTCCATTTTGGAGATGAGACTGATTATAAAAGTTGCTACTGCCTGAATATGCAATGCATTTAGAATTAATAAAAAGAGACAATCCCTGTTGAAAGTGGACATAGCCATTATTGGGCGAACCACTATAAATCTTGTGTTTTTCTTGTGTTTTTAGATCTTTTAAAATTATGTTCTTATTTTCTGCAATTTCTTTTTTCATTTAGCTTCTGCAATTTTATCAACAATTGGTATCAAAGCCTATGTCGGAGCTCGGTGATGAAGCCTTTCTTTTGGAAATCAGTGAAGATTTTTCAGAAGCCATGGAAGATTGAGAAGTTTGCAGGTCAAAACTTCAGTTTGTGGAAGGTGTAGATGGATTCATTGCTCATCAAGCAAGATCTCTCAAATGCATTGGCTGGAAAAGCCATAGGGAAAGGTTCTTTATCAAATGAAGATTGGGAGAAACTGGATAGGAAAGCAAGAACAACTATTTTTCTTTCACTGCCTAGCAATGTTTTATTTAATGTTTCAGCTGAGAAGAGGTTGAGAAATTCACCGATGATTAAACCCCCAAAGATAAAGGTGAATGGCTCCTTAGTAATCCCAAGGATATTTCCAAGTTTCCCTTTTTAACACATCTCTCTGCTTCACCTTTGGCAGGAAAGAAACTTTTGAAAGAGATTATCCCACGCAGTAGAAAAAGAATCTTTGCTTCCCTCCTCAACCACCTCTATCTTTATTTTTTTCTTCTAAATTCAATTGTAGGAAAGAGATTGACACATTGAGCATAGGAGGAAAAGAAAATGGCACCTGGAGACCTTGAAATAAGTAGTCAATGCTGAAAAGTAATAAAAAATGCACTTGAAATTTGAGGGAAATCAAATTTGAATGCAAACAATCATTACTTTGAAGCTAGGAAGAGTTGTAGAAGGCGAGAAATTTGCAAAGTCTTTCATTCAATAGTATCCCAAATAAAGAATAAAGTAGTAATTTGATTTGTTAGTGTAGAATGAAATAAAACAAAATAAAAAAAATGATAGGGTTGCATACAAATTCCCAAAAACAAAACTCGTTGAAACCATAGAAAGTATAGTACCTCAATATTCTCTACACAAATTGTGGTGTTGTCAATCATGCCGATGAGTAAAAATGGGCATTGTTTGCAAAAAAAATATTGCAAAACCCTACCAAAACAATTTTTTCCTAGAATGAGCTTAATCGAAACCAAGCTCTGTATAGCCTCCGCTTCAATCTTTTCACAATAAACAAAAAATAGATCTAAAAATATTGGGGTTTTAGAGCTACAAGATTCTTGAGATCGAGACAAGATTTTTGCAGCATTTTAGACAAAAATGTTGGTTGCCAGTTAAAAGAAATTCAAGCGTGAGGTGAGGAACATTTCAACTACCTGAAAGTTGTTTTTATTAGCATTCACTTTGTAAATGAAATGACCTTAACAAAATTTGGAATATCGAAGTGGACATATAAGAGATATTGTCATGTAAGTGTGCACGTGCAAGGGAAAGGATGTTGCACGTAGCTCTTTCTATGCCAAACACATAGCTTACAGTTTAGATTGGAAAAAAGGTTCGTCGCTTTTTTCTGACAGTTGTTTGAGAATGAATAGAGGTTCAGAGTGTTTTTAATTTTTTATTATTGAATATTGTGAAGATAAAAAAAAACATTATTAACCTCCATTAAATTAGGAATAAATATTTGAAAATGTAAATGCAAGGATATAGGGGTTAAGTTTTTTGAAAGTGTACATTCTTATGGGCGGGTGCATGAAGTTGGTCGCACTTTTGTGGCCAAATGGGAAAAAAAAATTGAAAAGAGATAACGCGAGTGCGTTATAACGTGCTCACGTTATGTGATTTTAAAAGCAAAAAAAAAAGTGAAATCTATATCATTTGCTTTTTATTGTTTCTCAGCTCTGCTTGCAGCCAAAAACCCTCACTTTCGTGCTCACATTCTAAGAGGAAGGATTTCTACCTATTTCATCAAGAACAATTGGACTTTCTTTGCAAATATGGCGCCACGACGACGAAGAGATGTGGGAGGTAAGTATTGTTTGCTATTTGTTTTGAGTTTGTTAGTTTGAAATTGATTTTGTTTGTTTTAGGTTAGATTTGATTGTTTTTTTTTTAATTTGTAGGAAATCCTTCAAATCCTCAACAAGAAGAGGAGGCAAATCCTCGACAGCAAAATCCTCAACAAAATCAACCTCCCCCACCATTCTCTCAACACCCTCCTGGCACTCAAAAAAAATTGAGTGAAATTGAGAACAATAGAAAACAACTTGAGGATCTTATCAATAGGTTGAGTGATCCAAATGCTTCAACCACAGAAAGAATTCTTCTAGAAAATTCATTGACAGATATGTTAAAAAATGTAGATGCAATCACCCAACAAATATCTGGATGGTAAGATAGGAGGCAGACAGCCAGGGCATATTATGCAGACAAATTATCATATAAACAAGTAAAAGATTTAAAAATTACTAAAGGTGATTTGTGCTCTCTATTCACTGACCCTAAAACAAATCAAAATCTTACCCTCAATGCAAAGAGGTTTCCTATTCATTGGTGCCACCACCAAGAGATTAAGAACCATTTTTATGAAAGATGGTAAATGGTCTTTGATTACCCACCGTGCAATAATTGTGAAGTCCCCCAATATTTTCTTAGGAAACTATATAGTGAGTTTGTATGAACCAAATCCCAAATTATTTTGATATGAGGGAGTTCCAGTGAGAAGGTGGAAGTCGGCTACGAGGGATGGTAGGTGCCGCGATGGGATCCTCGTGGCAAAGGGGAGACAACCTCTCACTAAAGCCTGGTAGAAGCGGTGTGATCAGCATCATTCGAAGGAGAATCTTGGAACATAGGAGAGACATTGCAGTGATCACAACTTTGACAGAGTAATGTTCCATCACACTAGCCCTATTATGCAGCGACATCAAGGGAGTGCTTCGGTGGTGGCCTTTAGAGGCCATGTGTGTCAATGCTGCCCGAGAATTGACTTGTTAAGTATGACCCTCACAGGCACTTTCGGGGAGGGTGCTCACGAGGATCCATATGCTACTCTTAGCGACTTTCGTCATTGGCCATCTCTGAGGGATGGAGAGGACAACTAACATTTTTCTTGATGCATATGGCATTGGCACTCAGGTAAAATTCAGCATGTTCAATGTTGAATTTAATTTATTAAATTTTGATTGTGAAATGCAAGATTAACTAATTTAGTTTTATTATTTTAATAAAATTACAGGGTCACAGTGTAGAGATTGGATACACTAGTCATCACCACATTTTTCCGTGCCTATCGGTGGGGTATGTAACTAGTAAACAATTATAAATTTATTACATGTTAATAGCATTGTTTTACGAATGGTATTTTAATATGTGATTTTGGATGTTGAACAGGGTAATGTTGGAGGTTTTAAGGAAACACCTCCTAGTGCCAATAGATTTGATCAAACATTCACGGAGGTAATATAGAATAAAGAGAACTTAACTAATGAATTCTAAGTTTAATAGATTTGTGTAGTTTATATTCATATTGTTGGTTACGTTGCATTACACATCATTCAAACTCAAAGCATTACTTCAAATTTGATAACTAATAATCAGAAATATATAGTTTAATACTTGTACTCAAAATTTTGTTCATTAGATCTCATACATTATAAGCCATCACGTGGATCGCTATTCTAACTTTTTTGTGATTGAATAATTTGTTGTTTTATTTTCAGATGTTGGTGACAAAAACACCGCCAAACATTACGAGGGCAATGGATATTGGTGTTTCCTTCGCTATACAATCCTCGATGGCTCTGATCGGGGAGGTATGAGGCAAATTACTAAATTTCAATTTACATTCGTTGTTATAAATGAACTAGTTCTAGTGAATAATCAAACCATTATTGATTCGTAGTTTAATTCCTATTTGGATGGTTTATACAGGGCTTGAGCATGCCTCAACATCGGCGTGCAAATATTTCCATCGAGGAGAGTGATCGTGAGATGGCCGTAAGTGATTATTTTGTTAAATATATCAATTTTTATAATGTAATTTCTATATATTAATGTATTTACTTCTTATTGTAACAGTTAAAACTTCACCAAGAGCTAAACACTAGGAGGAGCAGTAGGAGCACTCCTCGAGCACAGCAAAAATGGGTGACAGACTTATCGCCATCGGATTGCCAAGCAAAGGGAAAGAAAATTGTATTTGAACCAGAGCATGGAGAGAAATGAATTTTGAATGCAGAGCCCTTTGTTGTATGCCTACATGGCAATTTTGTACATATTTTGTATTGGATATATTTGACATTGTATGCCTATATGGCATTCTCGTAAGCCTATATGGCTATTTTGTAACTATATTTTATACTTATATCGACATATATTGATGTATGCGTACATGGCTATTTGATTTTAATACAAATCTTTTTTATCGATGGTGTCCATATTTGCATTATAAATATGAGTTCAATAGATATGAGTTATGTGTATTCAAGTGTATACTTTACAACTTATGTACATATACTTTT
>VDFB02072274.1:91991650-92142931 GCA_007258455.2 Sequoia sempervirens | reverse complement strand
TAATCTAATTGAAATTAGATAGTATAAGTGAAAATATTGTAAAAATACCCTCGTTTTAAAAAAAAACAAAAAAAAAACCCTACTTTTTAACAAAAATCTATAAAATTCTCTAATTTTTAATGCAAATACATAAACAACACTATTTTAAAATCAAAATCCATAAAAAACATTCATTTTTAATCAAAATCCATTCTAAACTCAAATTTTTCATAAAAATTTAATCAAAACCCCTATTTTAAAAAAAAATCCATAAAAAACTGACTGAAATTATACAAATCTAATTCAAAATTCGATCAAAGTAAAGAAAAATCTAAAATATAACCTTTTCAAAATGGATATTGGCTAATCAGATATTTGTTATGCGAAGAACCTCCTCACTGTGCACCTGTGGCTTGTGAATGTGTAAAATGATTTTAACAGGCCCAAAATATGTATATATATATTTGCCTCAAATCAGATATCTGATATGGAAATCTTGGTTTGGGCATTGCTTTGGAGGTGTGTATTGACACCCAAGCTACAAAAAGTCAACTCGACATTTTCGCATTTTTGGGTTGATGAAAAACATCATTTTTTCCCCATTGCCACTTTTTGGCCCATCATGATCCTGCACATACCTATAAAACTGTTAGAAAGCAGGATAGCTCGCGCTGAAGGGTTTCCAGAAGTTTTTTTGAGTGTAGACCTAATAAGTGCATGTGCGAGAAGGTACATTCTGGAGACACGGGAAATTAAAGCTGCGGACGGGACTGTAATTGCATAAATTTCTCCTAAAGTTGTTTCTCGTGCGCTCAGGATTCCAAAAAGGGAACCTGTAGAAGGCATGTTTGTCATTGTGGTAGGTGAATTTTTCAAAGCAAATAAAGACTGGTGTAAGAACTCCATGGCCAAAACCTATTTGAAGTTTGAAAGGAAAGGTAAGTCGCAATTGTCGACTAAACTCAAAAGAGTGTATTTTAAGGAAGAAATTGCAGATGTTATTGCTTTATTGCACCACATTGTTGGGAATGAACAAGTTGAGTTATTTGAGGATTGGATGTGCCAATTTATCTTGATAATTTGTGATGAGAACATTTTCATTGACTGGGATGAAGTTATTTGCTTCCATTTGAATGAGTGCAATTAATTAGTTTCCATAAGACTACTACTTTTTGTATGTGTTCTTGCCTGACGTACATTGTAGCTAGTCAGAGGTCCTTTTGGACTGGGTTGGAGCCGCAAGGAACCCCAGCTTCTGATATGCCTGTGTATAAATGCTTTCCTTAGTTCACTAAACAATTTAGAATGGGTGATTTTTGTCGTGATAATGATGCATTTTAATGGAGGTCATGAGGAATCTAGATGAAAATCCAAAAATGCGCCTTTCCCCTACATTGATTTCTCTTGTATTAAATTTTGGGATTTTTTATATCCAATTTGATAAGTTTTCCTATCTGAGAATAGGGGGTTTTGAGAAAGCCCCATTGAAATTACCTCGGTATCCTAAAGATTTACTGATATTTTTGAAAGTTTGTTGACAACTGGCCATGGTTAATATTAAGTATATGAGCATGGGGAAATGAGGGTATGTCTTCCCATTGAAGACTCCTTTTTTATGTGCAAAACAAACCAGGTGGCCAGGGGAGTTGAAGGAGTTCTCAAGGAATATAACCTCTAGTATCTGTCTATGACAGGTAATTTTGACAATAAGGGTCTTGCGAAGCAGAATCTCTATGGAGGGAGCTTATATCGGCATCACCCATCTATCGAAGATTTCTGGGAAGATTGTGTCAATGAGAAGGAAGTTTTGAGAAGAGATTATATGATACTAACATTAAAATAGATAGAGGCTTTCGGTCTATCATTTCATATTCATAAAAATGTAGCTAAGGATTCAACAATCATAGATCCTGGATATGAAAAATTGTCTGATAAATCCCACCCTAGGGTTGATTGGAGCCAAAGTGAAATTTCATATATGAGGGTGTGTGCTGCCCCAGTGCTTAAAACAACCTAGGACTGGTTGGATGGGAAATGGCAGCAAGTTGTTGGTCCTGTTGAGGAGCCTAAGTCATCACAGAAGAATGAACAGGGGTCTACACAAGCATCTGGTGCAAGTGTATCACCTAGGAAACCCTCTATTAGGTCCTCTAGTACAAATTCTCAGTCAGGAGGTGATGGTGATAAGCCAAAATAAATAGTCAAGTTGAAGACCATCTGTGAACAAGACAATGTGATTTCTCCTACACCTAAGAAGAGGACTAATCAAGAAAAAATTATGCCTGTAGATTTTGAAGCTATCTTTCAATAGATCGCTGAAGATAATATCTCTCCTCCTCTGTATGAACTTCCCTCTTCTCCGGTTGATAATCTACCTATCACTCCTAGCGCTCCTCAAGAAACTATTAGTGGAAATGAAGATTTTGGTCTGGTAGTAGCCTCCCTAGGATGGCTGAAAAAAGTAGTGGAGAAGAAGAGAAAGCATATTCCTACAATGAAAGTTGGAGTGGATATAGTTACAAAGTTACTTCAAAGCTCTTCAAAACCTAAGAAAGCCAGGAGGATGTCAAGGATGATGACTAATGCTACTTCTGGAAATAAAATGTTAGAAATTGCTAAGCCTATGAAGGATTTAAATGAAGATGAAATAACGAAGGTGGACTACAAAGTCACACATGTTGATATGGGGCCTCCAACACTGGAAGGTGATGTGTACCATGCCAATTATTCATTCAATATCTTGATTAAAAGAGTGAAAGAACAAAGGAAAGAAAATATAAAACTACAATCTCAAGTCCTCGCATTGGGTAACTTTATTTCTTCCATGGCCACTACTCCTACATCTAATGAAGCCTCAAGTTCTCAGGTAGAGGGCATCGATGTGCTCACCATACAGAAAATTAAAAAGAATTTGACCTATTACAGAGCTACTTGTGAGGGGGTCGATAAAATATCTCATGAGGCTATCTTCTTTCTGAATAAATTTGTGCTCTTTTACACTCAAGTTATTAACAAGAGGAAGGAGTTAGTAACAGAACTTCAGCAGGTCAGAAAATATCAAACTAGTCTCTATGTGCTCTCTCGGGAAATGAAAGAATTGATGTCTATGGATCAGAAGATATTAATTGGTGAGAAAATTGTGAATAATCCTAAGGAGCTAGACCCTTCCTGGTCTGATTCATTGGAATGGAAATTGAATATATATGATAATCTGGTGAAGGAAATTAATAAAACACTTGATCAATATTTTGAAATGTTGGGGGAAATTAAAGAAGATTGTCGTATTCTGGGAGTGGAAATTACTGATGAGTCTGATGAAAGGATTCTAGATATAAAAGAGATCTCTCTGAAGTTTAGAGAGATATTCAATAAAGAAATAGTTGATCCTGCTACAGTGACATGGGAGTCCTCGAAACTTAGTGCAATGCAGATCCACTTGAAGTCTTATAAATCTAGAGAATAGAAAAGATCTAAGATGTTGGTTTAGTCTGAAATTGCTTTGGGAAAATGGAGAACCAGGTTATAGATTACTACAACACCAGGGAGCAAGGACATATTTGCAATTGTCACCAGATATCGAGATTTCAGGTCTAGGATGAGAGCATAGGAAAAGGTGTTGGGACATGAAGAGGTTGAAGTTCTGGAAGATGAATCTAGAGATGAGGCGGAAAAGTGATGCATAGTTATTTTTAGCATTTCATGATACTTTCTTTAATTTTAGTTCTTGTAAGTTGAAGACTATTTTAATTTTTAGGTGCAGTTGTCTTCAAGAAACCGTTACCATAGACAATTGGTTTATGCTTTAAATATGGGTTTGGCCAATGCAGTTAGGATATTTTGGGAAAAACTTTGATTTTCCTCATTAGAGCAAAAACTCTTATGCTTTCAAGTTTGTTTTATAGTTATCTTTCAATATAGAAACTCATATGGTGAAGTTCATGCAGACATAATCTTTGTGTTGTGGTGTATGGATTTATTCTATCTATTCTCAATATATTGCCAATGGTTATCTATGTTGGTGTTCTAGATGTTTAATAGATTGCATTGCTATCGGATGTTTATCTTTGAATGAATGCTTATGGCAATGGTTGAGTTCAATTAAAGAAATTTATTAGTTCTGAAGTGATTCAAGTCTTTGTGCTTTAGTTTATAGTTTGATATTGGCATGCCTTTCAAAGTTTTCTTGTTAAAAGCTACACCTTTCTTTGCTTTCTAGTTAAAAGTAGCCTAAATTTCTATTCATTGCATATCATAAAAGGCAGTAGCCACCTTGTAAAATAAGTAGGGAATCGGTATGAAATTTTGATGATTTGGTAGTTTAAGCTTTTATAGTTTAAGTTGTGTGGATGCCTTTATAAGTTATTTATGTTGAATTGTTAGCTATTGTTAGCTTATAAGTTATGGATGTTGAACTGTTAGCTTCTGCTCAAGGAATGGATTAATAATATTCCATTTAGTTATTTATCAAAGATTGTGTGAATGGCAATGCAATAGGAATTTATAAGTAGTGTGATAAGTGTTGTTCTTTAAAAATGATGCAGAATTACATATCAAATTCAATACCATGGAATACAATATAAAATATAAATATCACAATTTCATGGAATACAATATAAAATATCATCAACTACAGTTTGGAATATGATTCATGAAGTGCAATGATTCACAATTTCAATTTTCATTGAATACAATATAAAATATCATCAACTACAGTTTGGAATTATAATGGAAACTGATTCATGAATCATGAAGTGCAGTATAAATACCTAAAAGCTACTAATTCTCTTCCATTTCCCAAATGGAGTCAGGGTCCTCAAACTGACGTTCATCTTGAGATAAAGTAAAAGAGTCGTCTTGATTTTGAGTCTGCTCTTCATTTTCTTTAGCCTGTGTCTCAAATTCAACATTCATTGTGTGATTTTTGTCAATGTGTTATGTCCCACTCCTAGTCCCACTGCCACTGGCAGTGCCACTAGTACTAGCCTTTGGAATTGGATTGTTGCACAACCCGGTCCCTCTTCTTTCACATGTGGACCTCCAAATTGCGAGTGCCCTTTCAAAAGGAAAATTAAAGGCATTATACGCAGTTCCTTTCATCCTCAAGCAATTTTCCAAATTCTTGTCTAGTTTGTTTTGTAACTTTGATTTCAAAAACCCCAATGTACTAAAAAATCTCTCATCCTCCACCGACCCCAATATCATTGTTTGACATAAATTAGCAATTTTGAAATATTCTGATATCGAACCATGCAATATTTTACTCTGACCTAAGTTTGTCCAAAGCTTTTTTATTGATCTCGGTTCAAAGGCCTTGTCTGCACCCATGGATTTATACTGGTCTCTCATAGCTATTGCAAAACTCCTAGATTATTTTCTAAGCTTAGCTTCATTTAAAATTCCTTCTATGTTTTGCCCATTGTATGTTATAGTTTTCAAAAATTATTCGATCAATATTTTTACTTGATCATGAAATATTTTGGGTTCTCTCAGTTTTCCCAAACTTGAGGATACACAATACCCATGGCTTCAAGTATTTCATGTCGAGAGAATCTTTCATGAATGATCTCTAAGGAAAGAGATTTTGCAATTTCCTTCAAATTATCACTAACAGATTTAACAATGCCTTTAAAATCTTCCTCATTAACAGCTACTTCTCTGCTAGAGCGCCTAGTTGTCTTACATTGGTACATTTGTATCTCATATCCACATACATAGATACATAAGTGTCCACTTGCATTAAATTGTAAATAATTATCAAGATCATTCAAATTAGTGATTTTTTGCCTCATGTAATAATTTGGTCCTTCTTGTGTTAGATCTAGATATAGATGATTGAGGGCCAAGCATGCATGTTTACATAGATTGGCATATTCATTAATATACATAGTTATGTTTTGGGCTTTCTTCGCAAGATTGTTCATCACATCCAACATGGGGAGAAGACTAGCTAAAGTCAAGAGTGTCTCTATATCGCTTAACCTATGTAAGAGGTCAAGAGCTTTGTCTACTGTGTTGCGATTTCATACATCACTCCAATCAAGGATTGATATTATGAAAGAACTCGTTGCGTTGGTCCATGTAGGGAGATCCATCTGGTATCGACATCCTTGAGAAGCTTGTTTCCTAGTGTTATTCCCTCAACAAAATTTTGAAATTCTACGAAATGTATGGGACTTCGGCAGAAGTATGCGTAGATCTAGCGGACTAGATTTTTGACTTTTGATACTGTAGGAAACTTGCTTACAATTTTGAATGCTAAATTCATTATGTGGGCCATACAGTGAATGCCAAGCATGTATGGTACACAAGTAGTTTGTAACTTTGTGCAAACACCAATCCTTTGAACTTGCATCGTTGCAGCTCCATCAGCTCCTACACACACCAATTTTTTGGCAATTATCAACTCATCCATACCTGCAATTTCATTCAAAGATTTCTTGACTAGTTCAAATAGATTTTGTGATGTTGAACCATCCTTCATTTTATGAACACAAAGAACATGAGCTTGGAAAACATTCCATTCTATAGTATACAAATGCATACAGACCCAAGAAGTATTGTCTACTACAGTAACTTCATCTAAAGATAATGCAATGAAATTTGACTCTTTTACTTTCTCCTTTAAATCTTCTTTTTCAACTACAGCAAGACAATTTTCCCATTCCCATCCAGTGTTTACTGACCAATGTGAGAAGGGATAGTGAGGAACATTCAAAAAAAATTTAATAAACTAGAATATTCTAGGTAGTTTGTCATAGGACGCCCTCTGGAAAAAATATGAGAAACAACACTCATCTGAACATTTTTTGACATATTTGTTGTTTCCATTGCTTTTCCAAATTGAGCCTCAAGTGTACCTTTACATGCAGCAATATTCAACATTCTTTTGTCATGCTCTTCATAATCTGTGGCATACCTAACATGAAGACATTCTTCCTTTGATTTCCATTGTACGACTAATTATTCCTTTTCGTCTATGATTTTTTTTCATAAACTTTACCAATATGCTTTTCTAAAGTGTTAATCTTTAGCTGCATCATCTTGGCTCTTCGACATTTCCAACTACAAATCATACATTTGGCCAATGTTGCCTTTTCAATATCATTTGCATTGTCAATCCCCACTGGTACAATGAATGGGTACTTTGGAAACCAACCAAGTTGAAAATTCCTTGTCATTTCCCACTTGCGCCCCACTTTTGATTTCTTTTCTTGCTACCAACATCATCCTCATCCAATTCATTATCTCATTTTGGCTATCTAGGGTATCCCTTGGGACATCTTCTGCAGTATTTCCATCCTCATTTGATACATTTAACTCAATGACAATCTCACCTTGACCTTCCGGTGGCAGTGAGGTATTATGAATGCCTTCTTCATTAATATTTGGTGGAAGAGCTGATGATGTAGCTCCATCTTGACCTGATGGATCAGAAACTTTGGAAATTCCAAAGTAAGACTGTATGGTATGTCTAAGTTTTGGGTGTTTTGATGGCCTCCCAGTCTCTTCAGTGAAATTGTCTTCACCACCCTAAGGAGTAGCAAGAGCCTTACCCTTGTTGCTCGAGTCACTCAACATATTGATCTCTCACTTCGGATAAAAATTGGAAAAAAATGTCTTCTTGTTTAAGAAGGACATAGAATATAGATCCCATTCCCTACTCAATATCATCTTTAAGACTGAAGCAAGAATGGAAAAGAGATAAAGAAAACTTATTATTATAACTAATAACACTATGAAGAAATGATCACTCACCTTTAAGTCTATGTTTTCGGCTTTCACTGACTTCCGAATCGAGAAGTAGAACCTCATAACCAAAAAAAATGTGTAAAAATAAATGACACTTTCGATTGTATTTATATCAATCTATGATTCCATATTTGGCAAATTCTGCAAGATTTTTAAATGGTATATTAAAAATTTGGCGAATCCTGCGTGCTTATACAATGATTCATTATAATTTTCAAGGCGAAATGTATCCTCAAATGTAATTATTTTTTAATGTTATTGGCGAAATAGGTCCTCATTTAAGCAACTATTTCTAAATTTTAATTGGCGAAATGGGTCTTCACAAGCAACTATTTGTAAATTTTAATTGGCGAAATGGGTCCTAATACAATGTTGTTTTAATAGTATTGGCAAATATGTGGGTGTTGTATTACATTCTTTTGGGATTCCAAGCGAAAATATTAGTAGGTCCATTTGAAATGCATAGTTTGTTATGGCGAATTTGTTGCTTAAATATGCCTCATAAAAAAAACTCATTGGTGAATGGACATGCATTGGACCTATAGTTCACAAAATTCGGGCGATTTGGACACCCTGTTGGTTTGCGCAAATTCGCCAATTTCAACTTGGCCGATTTCTAGAATTCGCCATTTAGCGAAGATTCGCCACTAAATTTTTCCCTTCATATAATCAAGAGATGAAAGGCCAATAGATTTAGGATGAACACTTTGACCATGAAATTTTATTAAATACAATTTACATCTATTATCATTCATAATAGATGAACATAGTTAATCCTATATTTCAAAAGGAAATATAAAAAATTGAATTTAACCTTATTCAAAATGACATGTCCATCAATTTTAAATGTCATATCCAAAAAATCATATGTGAACACCATGTCATCCAACATGGATTTGTCCTACTCTTGGCCACATACATCCTGAGCATCCTTAGATCCATAATAACATCCATAATTGCGATAAAGGTGAGGTGATTGTTGAGACCTAGGAGCCTCACCCTCATCATCCTTGGTAAAAGGCATGATGTTTTGTAACCAATTATATGTGAGGGAGTTTATATGGATTGTAATGTCTCCACCTCAATGCTCTTTTTCACAATGGAAAGGATTTTGACATGTTGAATTTTTGACCTAGCCAGGGGTCTCATGCCTAGTGCTACGTAAAAAGTTCCCTTCTCTATCATGTGTAGAGTCTTTTCTTTTTCCTTGGAATTCATACATATCAAATTAATTTAGAATCACATTGAGGAAAAACTCACAATAGATTTTTCCAAAAAAATATTGTGGGACTTACTTATTGTTGCATAAAGGATGATAAAAAACCATCCAGGTCACATTTCCCAAAAATTATCCCATATTCCTTGATGTTGGCATCAATTAATAGGGAACCTATTGCAACTTGTGTACACGGGTGCATTAATTCTTGGATCAATAAACAACACACACAAATCAAACTTTAATTTTTTTTTCTCTTTAACTTGTTTGTATAAAAATTACTCCATAAAATTTGCATGCTTCCTCCCTTTTATTGAACCATATATTTATTTGGATGCTCATGGAATATGTATGAGAAATGATATATTCCAATGAGATGATGAGGGTTGTTTCATGTGAACTAGTTGCATTTGAATTTTTAATCTATCAACCAATGCTTAGAGTTCCTTTTTTTATTTTCAATTTCACCTATTAGGTTTTCTTGTGTTTGAGGAGGATGTCCAAGAATAGATGGAAGAGTTCATTGAGGATTTGGTTATCCTTGTGCTTCATTAGGATTGTCATCATTTGGTGAACTAGGGTTTGAAGTATTTTCAATTCTTGAAAATTATGAAGTATTGAATCAAAAAAAATTGTAAAATTGATATTAATTTCAATTTATATAGTTAAAAACCTAAAAAACCTACCTCCTTGGCCTTGTTAACATCATGGTGACATTGTGTTCACAACTGGATTGGCTAAAAAATATGCTCAAGCTATTCCTCAATCTTATTTGTTTGTTACAGAAAAAGAAGATTGAGCTCAAATGAAGATCAACCTCTTTTTTATATTATAAGTATAATATGAATGTGTTATAACATGCTCTCAATATGGTTTGATAGTGATTGACCTAGGCTTAGTCACTTGCAATCAATAGCATGAACACATTATAATGTGTTTTCATTATATCTTGAATGGACCAAAAATTAGTTGTGGTTTCTTTTTGGTCCCCCATCTTTGTGCATGTGCCTAATATACAAACCTAGAAGTGCACCACTAGAGCTATCAACATATGTTATAATTTAATTTGATAGCTACTCGAGTTCATACCATTTCAAGATTAATCTCCACATACAATTCCAATTACAACAATACAAAGGGGTCACACAATTCAAATACCCTTAGGGTTGGATTGGGCATGTAAACAAATATTTTGGCACCCAAGGGCTTTCTTGCACTTCTAGGGTTTTTCACCTAAAAGGAGAAAGATGGGCCAAAATGAAATGTAAACACTCAAAACTAATGCAAGGAAGGATGCAATATTCCTAAATACAATGTCTAAATGCAACAAATTGATAAAATTAATGACTTATTAATGTAAAGTCTAAGAAATGTAAGATGCTAGAAAACACAGTGATGTATGTAAAAACACCTAAGAATGCAAGTAAACAATAACAGATTTAAACAAGACTAGAGAGGTGCACTTGGAATCTGAAGTCTGGTGTAGAGAGGCTCTAGAATCCTACATAATTGACTAGAGAAGCTAACTGGGACACTTGTGCCAAGCTGGGTGACAGTCTAATTTCAGAGAGATTCTACCAGAATAGGAATTTGCCAAATGGGTATCCATAAATTCAAAAACCACTTTTCAGGTCTGGTAGTGGGACTAATTCACCACACATGGCAACTTAGTCCACCTGGGAATCTCAGGAAATTCAGGACAGGATTCTATAGCTTTCAGTCTACACTTCCTTTCTTGGCAAGTGTCTAGTTCAGATTCTACAGAAAATAGGCTAAAAGAGGTCTCCAAGCTTCAATTAGGGTTTTGTTGACTTTGATGACTTTGATGGATTGAAAACACCTTTTTAACACTTTCCTCTTTGACAAATCTACATACAAGACCTGCAAACACACATGCAAAGAGGGGGAAAAGGGTTAAGGGTTAGAGTATAGGGTTTTTCCTTGGTCAAACCCTAATTTGGTAATCAAACCCTAGATAATGAAATGAAATAAAGAGAGAATGATGAATGAATAACGTGCAATGTCACAAACTCACCAAACCCTTGATGTTGAAATCTAAAGATATGCAATGAAGTGCTCCAATGGATGACTTGATGATGCTTAGAATACTTAGAATGCTTGAGAATTATTAAGAGATTGATTGTTTGAATGTTGGATGAATTAGGTGTAAAATGAGACGAAAAACCCTTTATACTTGATTTTCCAATATTTCTTGAAAATAACACATCACAGATCGACCTCAAGGGTAAGAGAATAAAATCCCGCTAGAAAATTAAAATTATTTTGATTTTTGTGCCCAGTGGGACTAAGTCGCCCCAGGTGGCGACTTGGTCCCACCAGGGCAATTTTAATGGGTGTCGGGAATTAAAGTGCATTTAATAAGGTTTAACGGGAATATTCTCAAAAATACACTTAAGTGTGGTCGGAAAGTGCATTAAGGGGTCATTTAAACATAAGAAAGGGTTGAATTAGTGATGACAAGCCTAGAAAAGCGTGAGAGTTTGTTACAACTCTTTACAACACTTTTTAATAAGACTTGGTAAGTGATAAAAAGGGGTTATTTAAGTTAATTATAATGAAAGGATCCTAGAAAAGTGTGAAAGTGGGTTACAACACTTCACAACGCTTTTACAAGACATCCTAGAAGTCTTAATGATTCACAAGGGTCCAACACCTAATGTGAATGTGTTGGCCACATTACAATATTAAATCTAGGAAAAATCAATCCAAACATGAGAAAAAATAGAAGGGTTACTTTTTCTATGTCCACAAGGCATTAACAATACACAAATCACAAGGTCTAACTCTTTCAAAAGCTACATATGACATACGATAAAAAATAAAATTAATATTTGTAACTATATCACATGTAAATTTATTGAAAGGTTTAAAAATAGTGCCATCATTTACATTTGACTATTATCAAAAGATGAAAAAAGGAAAAATAATTTGACAACTAAAATTATGAAGAATAGAGACTAAAGTTATTAGAAGATAAATGATGTGATGTACTTCATAAAAATATCTTTCAATAAATATGAAATAATACATTATTTCTCATATTCTCTCAATTGCATTGTATATTATCATGATTATTAAAACATTCTTGATTTCTAATGTTATGTTCAATAAATTAAAGTACTACATTATTATTTACTCAAACAAATATGTGTCAATCTTTAAAATAATGGTGTTTACATATTCAAATCATAGATGCTACAAGCATATCTATCTTTAGAAAAATCTATCTAAACAATACTAAAAGATATTCTTCTCAAGATGTCTATTTTTCAATCAATTTGTCATGTATCAATTGAATATATGTTGACTTTGAAAAGATATCTCAACATAATTTAGATAGATGTTTTCAAAAATAAATATGCTAATTATAGAAATAATATTATAAATTATATTAGCTAGTCTTATTTCATTTATTTTATAAATTTATTTTTACAAGAGTACAACACCAACATACAAAATTATACAAACCAACCAAACAACATATTGAATTATAAATTAATTAACACTTTAAACTTAATCATATTTTTAAAAATATTAATATTAAAATTAAACTAATAAAATGGACACCTTTCCCAGTTTACCCGCTTAATTTATAATGAAATTTGCAATTAATTAAAAACTATATATTAAAATATAATTTTAAAGCAAATAATTCATGTAAAAGTTCAACGCTGGCATAATACTTTTATACCGTTCTGAGAAATACTGATAAAATATTATGTTGTTTCGACCTCTACAGTCGCAGTTTTGAGAGCAGAGCAGAGTGGACAAACGTCTAATTTGCTGTCACACTGTTTACAAAGGCATAGGTGACGACAGGGCAGCAGCAGCATTCTTACCTCTTTATTCCTGCAAAGCCTGCACGTTCTCTGCATCTTCAGCTCTCTGTTTTCTATGTAAATGTTAGTATAAATACTACTATTGTTGTTTGTGCTGTGAATTATTTGACACGAGGAAGGGGAGATGTCAGCCATGGCATTGATGGCCTCCTCTTCGCTGTCTCCGGTGCCTTCTTTGTTCATTTCCTCTATCTGCAGTTTTAGGGCAACGGCCATTGCTTCGTTGCACTTGGCGCGCTTCTGCCATGCCCGGGATTCGACTGCGAGACCTCTGATTTGTTTTTCCAGCTCCATGTTCTTGCGCTCCACGCGAAGAAGCTCTAAACCTTTCTCCTGCAGCTTCCGCGATACTGCTAACGCAGCAGACCACAGTAACGCCTTACAATGATTTTCTGTCTTTTCCACTAGACGTTGCCTCGTTCGTCCTTCCTGACGAATGACAGAGAACGAGGAGTTAAAAGTTTTATTAGTTAAAGAAATGATATTTTAATAGTTCATGAAAATGAATTGTAGAGTTTGGTAGAAAACTGTGCACTTATTTTAATCGAATTGCAGGGATCTAATGTTCTCAAGATTTTCTTTGAGCTACAATTTATTTACCTCCAGTCTTAAAAACTGCTCAGTTGCGTCGCTCTGGCGTTGAATCTCAGCAGCCAGATTATTGCTTGCACAGATTGTGTTGTCGTTAGGCGTAATATTGTTGAAGTCTGACGAGTTGATAGAATTTGCGATATTCTCTTGGAAGCTGAGATGCAAGGCTGTGGAAACGCAGGATTGTTGGTGCATGTTGAAAGAATTTGCCATAAGGCCTTCTAAGGAGACAAAGTTAATCTGTTCATATGATTCTCGGAGCCTTTTCTCGTTTTTGTTTTCACACATCCACATGTTTGTGTTAAACTCCGCCGTTGATGGATGAAACCGCTCACATGTTGTCATCCCAAACGTAGAACCCTCAACTGAACAAATTATTCCAAAACAAGAACGTAATTCACTTAATTATACACATTTAATAAAATTTCTCTTAAATTTTAAAATCACGGAAAAAAAATTCACTTAGATGGAAGCAACAAGCTTTTGAAATCACATTTTAGTTTCCACAATAAAATGCATTCACAAGCGTAATCAAACTGCTGTTCATGGGCAGAATCATCCACACAGATTACCAAAATTCTGCTACAACAATATATCACATTTGACTATTTGTTTAAATAAAATTTGAAATTACCTGACTGCATTCAGCTAAATAAAGGCAGAATTTACAGTTTTTGGAATATTAAATGTAAATTATAAAACGTATATTTATTAATGTCTTCAAAGCTTTAGCGGTTTGTTTAACAAAAATGTTTAAGCTTTTCACCTTGTATTGACAGAAATAGTGTGTTAAACAGAATCTTTGAAGTTTTGGCTCGAATTCAGTTCAAGTGTAAGGATTTATGCCGTGAACAGAAATTCAAAGAATTAAGTTCAATGAATTTTAAAATTCAACTAAAATTAAAAAAAACATAGAAAATTGCTGGAACGAAAGTCAATTATACGGCAAAGAACACAGAAGTTCAATATTTTTGTTGTGTATTTACAAGAACAGCGTATATTATAATATATTGTAAAAAAATTCTCTGTAAATGATGGAAATTCCAGACAATGTTTACATTTATTGCCCTGTATTTGCAGATTAAGTTCAGAATTTGACAACTACAGATTTTGCAAATGTTAGTTCAGCTTCCTACTGTTCAAGAATTTTGTCTGCATTAAACAAACTCTGTGCGGCACATTAAACAGCAAAAATGTGTTGGAATTTCTAGAATAGAAGCATACATACACGGATAATCTTGCAGTATCCTATTGCAAAGGGCTGCCGGAGAAGCATCAGGCAACATTTTGAAATCTGGAACTCCATAATCTACATTAATAGCAGCAGTCGACTGAGAAAAAATTCTCTGTTCAGCGTTCAAATTCCTCATTCTGTGACAAAATACGAAAATTCTAGAATTCAACAAAACATTTAACCTTTCTTAAACAACTCAAAAAACTAACATCAAAGCCTACATTAAAAAAAATCACGAAGCAGAAAATGAATTGTAGCCTTTTCCCTAAAAACAAATCGTTTTCATACGTCACAGCCGGGCGGACCCTGCAAGTTGCAACCGAGCTAATTGAAGACTAAACCTAGAGCACAAAAAAACAAATATTATCAAACCAAATGACGATTTCAAGAAGATCAAGAAAACGAATAATATCACGAGTTCGACATGCCAACGCCTCTGCCATTTAACTGCAACCGAAATTTAGCTTAAGAAATCACAATTACCGAATCAAATCGGTAGAAAAAAACGTAAAATCCGCAGAACAACTTCGTTACTCCAACAAAATTTCCCCTGCTTTTCTCCCAGATTTCCACTCTCTTCTCGAGAAGAATTTAAATCGTTGGAATTGTAGTTAGATATAAAACGCACCTTCTTGAAAAACCAAGCGGAAAACGAATATTTTAACAGCCGAAACAAAATTAAAAAAACAGCTGAAACAAACGAGAGGAGTTTGTCACCTTTGGCCCACCGTTTGCTTTGCTTTACTCGGCCCTTTAACTTCGGGAAAGAGAAATTTAAAATACTGTGGCGGCAATAAACGGCTTAAATAATTAGGCCATTAACTTTGTGCCGCCCCGTGAGGGCATTATTTCATGGAGATCGCTTCTGTGTGATGTTTTCAAGCCGGTGATATGCTTTCATGTGACCACTGGCTGTTCTTTTCACACTCTGACTGTGTTCCTGAAGTCACTATTGTTGAACCACAGGCCTAAGCACGACACCTAGTAATTATATTGTCGTTAGTGGTATTCAATAATTTTTAAATTATTGACTTCTCTATCTTTTATTTCTTTACTAGAAAGAAAGTCGAATATTCTCTAATTTTGTTCAAGATTATGCCGAAAAGCAGGGCGTGATATTACAAAATGAGAAGCCCTGGAAATTGGCGTAATTTTCGTTGAGAGTTTCCACATGGTGGGGGCCATGGAAGATTATGGACTAGCTTTTAATTCCACATTTACAGAAAGGAAAAAGAAAAATAAGATAGGGCGGAAGGAATTTTGGTTATTATTATTATTATTTCAATTATGGAATTTGCATATTTATGATAATATTAACTTAGTTTTGATTATGTCAATTTTGAGTGTATAGCATATATTAGTATATTTATTTTTAGGAAAATCTATGTGAAAAGGTGGAGAGATATCATCATGGGAACATATATTTTTATTTTAAAATATTCAATTATTCTTATCTTAAACTAGCAATCGCACCTTCGTGTGCAATGGGTACATCGAAAAGTGTGGAAGGTCAATTAGGGGAAAAAAAAGTATGTGAAGTCTATTGTTAGGCCATTTATAAAATGATGATATTTGTGAAACAAAGGTCTCAATGGAGAAGTGGTAGCTTTAAATCAAGTATGCATCCACTTATAGGGATCCAGACATCATTGAAACAAAACCTTTGAATTAGGAAGATAATCAGGTTTCATTACGAAGAGAGCCATGTTATGTTTGCAATAGGGAAAGAGAGGGAGAGATAGAGGCGGAAGAGAGATGATCGATCAAGTCGGATCAGATAAAGAGAGGATCGAGAGAAGACAATGGAGAATCGAGATCAATGGATCGAGGTCGAATGACGAAAAGTCTTCCAGAGATGGATCAAGCAGAGATCGAAAAGGATCAGATCAGAATCAGATCAGATCACCAGATCAAGAAATCAGCAATTCATCAGAATCCGTCGATCGATCAGAAGTCCGGATAAAGGATAGATCAGATCAGGCGAGAAATCAGATCGGCGATCAGCGAAACATAGAGATCAGATCGAGGATCAAAGATCCGGCGATCGAAAATAGATCCAGATCGACTCAAAATCAGAGAAATCAGATCAAAGATCGAATTCCGTCGATCGATTTCATCTGAGAGAGTGAGAGAGAGTGGGGAGACAAATAGGGATAAAAAAGAGAGTAAAGGAGTGTAGAGGAGGAAATTTGCTAACCTCGAGTCTCAAGACAAGTAGAGTCCATAAGGAGAAAATTGTCACTACCTCAAGGAATAATGCTCAAGTGATAGGATAAAAAGGTGAGAGTTCCAAAATCAAAAAGAGTAGATCATAGAGGTTTCCTAGAAATATTGATAGGTTCTCAACCAAGGATGACAGTGTGGCCTAAGAATGATAGCGTGGTGCACTAGTATCTCATACAGATTGAAACCTGAGATTATCACAAAAAAATAACAATATGACTAACAATATGATTGCTAAGAACTCTTGAAATGTGAATAAAATAATAGAATAAACAAGACTAAAATAAAGTAAAGTAAACTAAGTGAAATATAAATGATAAAGTGAGAGAATATGAGAAAGAAAATGCTCGCAATGGACCAAGTAATGAAGCCGAGCCAACAAAGAAATATCTCCAATACCTGCACACATAAGATTGAGAGAAAATGTTGGGGCTATTTAGGGGCTTTCCTCAATCAAATCCCCATTTTGGTGTTTCCACCTCATAGACAACCAAATAGATAGTAGATAGAAAGATAAATAGATTATAAGATAGTAAAATTCACAGACAAGGGATGTGAGAAATCCTAAGATGCTCAAAGACATAAGACAAGAGATAGCTATCACTTGCAAGGCTTGAGGAAGCCAAATAAATCTAGAGAAAGAAATAGATAGTTGTGAGAGCCAAGAGACTTGTAGAGAATGTTGTAAGAGCTTGAGATCGTTGTAGCAAGCAAAGAGATGTGCAAGCTTGAGACAAAGAGAGAAAGAGAGAGTTTGAGAGAAAGGAAAGAAAGTTTTCAAGAGAGACCAAGAGGCCCAAAATGAATTGAAAAGATGGATTTTAAAGAGAGAATAGGAGGAAAAAGAAGGTTCTCAAGCCGTTACAAGGTGTCTTGAGTCATTTCCATCAACAAAGGTAAGTGACAAGTGACAAAACACTCAAAAATGGTTGTTTGAATATTGAAATGTTGTGGGATGCTAGTGTGGCGTGCAGATGTCTGCGCGATGCGCTATTGTCCAAACAAATCATGCTCTAAAATGGTGGGAATAGGGAAAACACAAGGTTTAATGCAAAATTGACATAAGAAGGTAGTTGTTGAAAAGGGGTCTTGAGCATCTTAAGAGGGAAAAAGGATGATGCAAGGGCTTAAATGAACCTACAAAAGTACTAAGGGAGTGGACACTAAAGTGGATACAAAAGTGTAGGTAAAATTGAAAAGGGTGCAATTTTACAACACTATAGGGAGATGGAAATAGAGAGGAAAAAATAAAAATACATAAGGGAAGACAAATATAGAGAGAAAGAGGGGAGAGAGAGGAAGAGATAGATTGAGAGATAACAAGAAAAATACAAATATAGAGGGATACAAATATATAAATAGCACTCTTTCTCTCTATATATACATATATATATATTTATCTCTACCTTTGTCTCTATATATATCTCTTCCTTTCTTTCTCATTTTTTCCCTTTGCCTCTCTATATCTTATCTCTATCTCCTTCTCCCTTCTCTCTTCCTCACTTTTTATCTATCTGTTTTCCTCAAGTGTGCAATTGGTACATTGAAGAATTCTTAAAGGTGAATTATTATATCTTTAATCAAATGGCATGCTACCATGAGCATAACTCCCTAGGGACGACCATTATCCCTGGGTTGTTGGCACAAAATGATTGATCAAAAGTTAGTATCTCTCTAACTTTTAATTTAGATTTTAACTTTGATTTAAATTTTAGGTTTTAAATTTATTTATTATATAAATTAAAATAAATATTTAATTATATTTTAATAAGACAATTAATTATAAATTAAATTAATTCTAATAAATATTAATTATTTTTTGTAATTTCATGAAAAACATAAATATGTAAAATAAATTTAAAACTTAAGTCTAAATTAAAAATTAAAATAGAATAAACTAAATGCAAAGTCAAAGTTTATCAAAATGTAAATTAATAAAATTAATAATTTAAAAAAAATAATAATAAATAAAAAACTTATTAAGTTAATAAATAATTAAATAGAAAAATAAAATTAATTTTATATTTATTAGAGTTGAAATATTAATAAAATATAATTTTATTTTTCATTTCAATCTTATCAATTCCTTTCTTTTCTTTGTTTTTAAAACAGAAAACCTATTTTTAAATTGTTAAATCATTTTAAAAATAAAAATAGAAAAAGATGTCAGAATTGAAATATTAATAAAAGATGTCAGAATTGAAATATTAATAAAATATAATTATATTTTTTATTTCAATCTTATAAGCTTCGCTTCTTTTCCTTGTTTTAACAAAAAAAACCTTTTAAATAGTTAAATCGTTTTAAAAATAAAAATAGAGAAAGATATTAAAATAGAAATATTAATAAAATATAATTTTATTTTTCATTTAAATGTTATCAACTTATTTTCTTTTCTTCATTTTTAAAACAAAAAGCCTACTTTTAAATTGTTAGATCATTTTTAAAATAAAAATAGAGAATGACAAAAAAAACGTGGACGGTTGAGATTAATTGCATCGTCTGGTGTCATCCTTAATTCTCAATCGTCGATTTCAAAAAGTAGGTCGTTGAGTTAAAATAGGTCAGTGTAATAAAATCTTATTGTTACTATTGTATTATCTAAATTCCATCATCTTTTTAAAATTTAAAATAATTTTTAAATTTTTTAAATATATATATATCTTTATCTTTTCTTTTCTTTTTATTTGAAGCTAAAAAAAATCATTTTTCTTTTTATTTGTTGTTTTTTTTTTATTTTATAAATGTTTGAAAAAAAAAATGAAACTCTATCTTTATCTTATATTCTAAAAACCTCTTCTCTATTTTTATTTGGAGATGAAAACAAATCATTTTTTTTCTTATTTGTTATTTTTTTTTTTTATGTACATGATCGTGTCTTAAGTGAGAAACTCATCTGGACATAATTAATAAATAATGTAATTTTGTGTGAAGTTGGATTTACAACATTCTTACATATTTGACATTGTTTTATTTATTCTTATATATTTTTTGAATACTTATATTTCTTGTGTAAAAAAATGTTAGAATATAGAAATAACAAAAATAAATACACTTAGATGACTCTAAAGGCCAAAGATATTTGTATATTGTTTTGATCATAACTTTTAAATTATAATTTAGAATCATGACTTCTTATATTGTTGGAAGAAGATTGACAAAATCTAAATTAGATTGCTCTCAAAACTTGGCGGATCCATCCCACATATAAAATTGATCTCACATCTATAGATTTGACCCTCATAATTTCAATTTTCAAATTCAAAATTCTAGTCAACTCCCACCCATTTCTTTTCTTAGCTAAAGCTGACTAAGCATATATTTGTGTTATTTATTGCTATGTACTTGTATTTTAAAGACATTTAGTTACATTCATTTTGATTATTTGATTTTTATTCACTGAATCATTTGCAATCAAGAAGGAACACATTAGGAAAACTTCCATTGGTACACTAAAATAAATATATATCTATATCACACCACTCTAGCACATCTACATGTTTGGATATTTTTATTTTTTATGATTGAAATTGTCATAAGGCCAATCCTTTGATCCCCTAGTGATCTAACAAACCTCTAAAGGTAATCATACTAGAAAGTAGAGTAAACTGAAGAAAATTAAGTGAATCAATGACCAACAGCACAAGATCAAAGGACTCAATTTTATGTTAGGAAAAATAGTGTCTCAATCTTATAATTATACTAAGTTAATATATTGAGTGCAGGGGGTTCGAGGATCATGTGCCCCAACAAGAGTTCAAGGGAAAAACCCCTAAAAGCCACACACACACACACACACACACATATATATATTATCATTATAAATCATAATAATTCATCATTAGGTCACAAATATGACAGTAGAGATTATGTTGGCTTCTTTTTCCCTGTAAGACAATTGTATAAGGGCATTGTATTACGGTTGTGTATTGCATTGTTGTATTGTGTGAGAGAGTATGATAGATATTGAGTTGCCTCTGAATTTCCAGTTAGTGATACTCTTATGAGAAGCTTGTTTTGCAAGTACATTTTAATCATCTTGATTCTAAATAATATATTGGGTGGATTTTGGAGTGTGGAGTTTTTTTAAAGGGTTTTCTCAATGTAAATAACTATGTTGCAAAAAGAATAATATTTATGTTTATTTATATTCAATTTTTGTAACTGTTCTAAAAATATAAAAAAGCTTTGCATAACCTTTCTCTCAACGTTAGTGTGGGAAGCTTTTTTACTACCTTAGCTTCCTTACAAGTGGTATTAGAGCTTGATCACATTTGGTTGCAATTATGGATTGTCTGGTTTTTTAAACTAATTCAGTTTTGAGTGGATGCTCATGTAGAAGATACTTTGTAATATTGTTGTAGGAATTTCCAAATGGAAAGCTCATCAAGGAGAATAAAGGTAGATAAGTTTACAGGAAAAAATTTTGAGATGTGGAAGATAAAGATGGAGGATGTATTAATTGATTGAGATCTGTGGGATGTTGTTGATGATAATTTTTCAAGGCCTACAAATGCTACTTTGGTTGTTCAATATAATGTTATGGACCATAAGGCCAAGAATCTAATTAGATTATGCCTAGTAAACTTTTTTTTAATCAATATTCATGATGATTCCTTTGCAAATAATTTGTGGAATAAACTTGGTGAGATATATCAAGCCAAATATTTAGTGAACAATATTTTATTGAGAAATAATTTGAATTCCCTAAGATTGGAGAAGGATGGATGAATTGCATGCATACCACCTAGAAGCATTCAATATGTTGGTGTAAAAATGGATGAGGAGGAGAGATGTCACATATTTCTTTGTCCTTTGCCTAATTTGTGGGATTCTCTTGTTAAGCTATTGGAACACACTTTGAGTTTGAAGAAGAAACAATGATTTTGAAATTTAGTTGTATGTTATATATAGAATTTGGCCCCAACCCTACCATTAATTAGTCGTTTGAATATGAGATAAAAAAATCAATAGCGAGAACTTCCTTCAACCACTCCCTCCTTTCTCCCAAGATCACTTTTGGAGAAGCAAGCAGGGATATGCAACACTGTACATTAGATCAACATTTATTCCTTGAGAATCCCTTCATTGGTAAAGGTTGTTGCTATTGGATATGATTCTTCTGTCTAACCTATAGGTGAGATCCATATACCCTCATTTGGTGGCTAGTGGATAGTATTAGGTCAATTTCGCTACACTTAAGTTCCTCCCACCCCAAGGTAAACATGTCACCCTATATTAATCAAGGTGAAGAAAAAATTACCACTTGAGGAGCTAGACAACCAAGAGATAAGGGTTGGCCTCATTACCTTAAGTGTGCCTAATGTTTCATAAATTATTTCATTGGTATGAAATCAACTTTTTTTATGTGGGGCTCAAGATAGGTGTTATTATCTATAGGTAGAGTGGGGTAGCAGTTATATTATGGAAAGGTGGCACAAGCCATCGATCAGGCTACCAAGGATTGGATAACCAAGGAACAGATAAATGCGAAGTAGCCCAAAAGTGAGAGTTTGTTATCCTCGAATTTAGCTATGCTCAATTCATGGGATAACCCCTACGAAAATTATCTATTTCGTAGAATACGTCCTCTAAGCACATAAAACAAGGAAAATCTTGATTTCACTCATCCATGGTCCAAAGCCTCGAAAAGTCATTTTGAGTGTTTCCTCTTTTTCGCCTTTTGAAAATTTGCAAAAGGTTAAAAATTTCAAAAGTTCAATTTTGGGAGTTAGTCATTTTCTTGCATATGCAAGAGCACTGAATTTTAGCACTCTTGCATATTTTTGGTATCTTTCATGCAATGTCGGGAGAATTCCCCACCACTAGATATCTTTCATGAAGTATTGGGAAAATTCCCCACCACTATATCTTTCATGCAATGTCGATAAAATTCCCCACCACTACATATCTTTCATGCAGTGACGGAAATTTTTCCCACTTATGCATATAATTTGTTCTACCCCATGTAGGAGTGGGAATTTTTCCCACCCTTACTTAAATTTTTTCTACCCCATGTAGAGGCGGGAAAAAACTCTTTCCTTACATCAAACATGTTACCTTGATGTAGTGGCTCAAAATTTTCCCACCTTTGCATTCAAATTATCATATCCCATGTGAGGGTGGGGTTTTTCTCCACCTTTGCATCTCAACCACTAAGTCACTTGTAGTAGCTCAAAAATTTAGTGCCATTACATACAAGCTCATAAATCACATTCAATAGCTCATTTTTTCTCCGCTTGTGCCTTTGATTGTCCTTCCCTCATGCAGTATCTCAATTTTTTTGTCCCTCTGCATACCCCATTTAATAGCTCAAAATTTCTCCACCTTTACATGTCCAACATGCAATATCTCAAATTTTTGGCACCCTTGCATCTAAACCTCCTTGAAGCACATGCAGAAGCTCAATTTTTCCCACCAATGCATAAAACCCCATTTTTCTCTTACATTGAAAAATATGAAAATTTTCCAACTACTCTTGCATGCCATTCTAATCTTTTGGGTTTGGACTACTAAGCAGTTTTGATCATTTTTTTCTACTTCACAAATGTTTGATCCATCACCGAGCAAGAAATCCATGAGATACAACTAGAAAATCCTTTCCATCGACACGGTTATCCAAGAATTTACATCAATGATGCAAAAGGAATTTGAAGATGAAGCTTTCTCAATAGCTTCAATTGATAAATTGATCATGGATATTCAACTCACATTGGATAACCTTAAAGTAGTTTTAGACAGGCACTGAAAAGCTTGCATCACCGTCAAGGATGCAATTGCAAGAGTTCTTGCTATCTCCAGGTATACCTTGGGTCCTAATGATGAAGAAGTACAAGCGGCCATGAAGAAATATGAAGACTTATTGGAGAAAGATGGTGGAGAATGATGGACGTGCCTTTATCACACTTAGTTTATTTTCAAACATTTTTGTTTTATGTGATTAATTGATGACATTTTACATGTCTTTTATGCATATGTAATTACATGTAAAAATAAAGAAGTCCTAAATCAAATTGGACTCTCTTGTTGAATAAGTCAAATTAGCTATTGATTTCCTAGCTTAGCTCTCAACTCTCCTCTATATATATGAGGGAGCTTCTTTTTGTATAAAATACCTTTTATCTTTTGAAGCAAAGTACTACCCATTTGAGAAATATTTTGAGACTTTGTGTTTAAAGTGCATATCAAAAATCAATCAATAAAAGAGGTGAATTTTGCATCCAACCTTTGTTTTGGATCTTATTGGTAATGAATAAGATTGTTCTTACATCATTCTTACTACATTTTCTTGCAATTGGTTGATAAAGTGGTGTTATATTTCATATTTGAAAGGGAATTCAAATATGATCTTGATAGTCTTTGTGCTACAATATTGTATTTGGAGTATGTTTTTGTGTGTGAAATTGGCTAATAATTCAGAGACTTTGGGTTGTGGTTATTTGCTACATTTTGTGGATCTATTGGTGGTGTATGTTCAATTCTTTGAGCTGCAACATGCTTCACATTTTATCTTTAACAATCATCATTGAAAACAATAAAATTCTTTGAGATTTTGTGTGTTTTCAAGCTATGGAACTCACTAGTATCACTTTGATTTCTCTTGTGTAACTTAGTCTTGAGTAGATATTGGTCATTACTACTCATAATAGTTCTTTGAAAAAATCTCATTGTAATTGTTTTAAGAAGAAAAAAATCTTTTCTAAAAAAAGAGAAAAGGATGACTGTAACACCCAATGGATAAATTTAGTGTAAATAATCTAGGTTAGTTACTTGTAGAGAGTAGTAAGAAGGGAGCCTCCCCTTTCTAAGAGGACATTAAAATCTCATCATAGCTATGGTTGAAATTACCATTTTGTAATTAATTAAGTGATTACAAAATATTCACCCAATAGTTTTTTGGCGACTCTACTAGGGATTACGAATACGCAAGGTCAAGCCTCACGCTTGTGGTTGAAGTATGTACCAATTTCTTATTATGATTGTAATTATTTCTTTATTGTTGATTTTCTTTTCCTATCAAAGAGTTCATTCTGGAAGAAAAAATCTACACACGTAGTCAGAGGGCATAAGGTCAAGTTGATCCTACATTTGAATTGTTGAGGAAACATAACTTTGACATTCTTCCTTCAAGGATGAGATCACCTCTGCAGGGCACAAGGAGTTTCCCTCGAAGTATAAGATCCCCTATCCCAAGTGAAGCTTCTAGTATTTAGAGAGCTTTGTCTATTACACTGGTTCAAAGGTATATTATCCCTCCATTCAATCAAGGTAGAATGGTAGCTCAACCACCTCATGGTCCTTGGGGTAACGCCTTTGGTCCTTTGAGATTAATGACACCTTTGCATGAACATCCTCATAACTCACACAAGAACATCCCCAAGTTCTATGGAGATGGAAAGCAACACCCAAATGATCATATCGTTGCATTTTATATTGTATGTGGGGTTCTTGGCATGGAACATAAGGATGTATCAATAAGGTTGTTTGTTGAAACTTTACAAGGAGTAGTAGTTGATTGGTTCTACAATCTTGTTTTCGGAACTATCACAAATTAGGCTACTCTTCACACAAGTTCAAAGAAATATTCAAGCCCATTGAAGATTCTTACAACAATGAGGAAAGAACCACATGAACCCATGTGTGATTTCATGGAAAAAATTTAATAAGTTGACAACCAGGATCCTGGCCGATTCCTAGCCAACGCCTTACAATCTAAAGTGTTTCTTCATTAATACATAGTTGTTGAAGGTAAGTTTCCTTTTGCGAAGAGCTAACCCAGTTGATCTTGAAGTAGCTCAAGCATTGGCTACTGAGGTTGAAGATGATTTGATTCTTGCTAGAAAGATAAGAAAGGAATCAAATAAAAACAAAGGATGGGAATCTTTAGCCCAAACTTCCACAAGCACCACAGATCCTATGGTGAAAAATTTAGCAAATAAATTGATATCTATTAAGAAGCAAATTTCTCAAGGATTGTCTAATCCTTTTGTGGTGTAGGAAAAACTATCCCCTTTTCACACTTAATTTGGGAATGAATAATTAATAAGTAAATGAGCTTAATGATGCCTTAATTTAATGTTGTAATATGTATTTTACATATTCACATTAATTTTAGGGCCCTTTTAATTAAAATGGACTCAGTTGTGCCTTAATTTTGGTGTTGTAAGGTGTATCTTTACACTTTCACACTAACCTAGGGCTTCATTAATTGATTGAGATTAATTTTCCTTAATTGGCCCCTTTAATTCAAATCCAAGTTTAATTAATTGCTAATTCTGAGGGATAAAACCTAATATTCATAAATTGACATAAGGTTTAACATTGAACAATGTGTGTCTTAGGCAGGTGGCCTAGGGTGAATGGGTCCTCACTTGCACCTAGGACATAAATTCAAATTATGTTTTTGGTGGTTTTTCAATGATTTCAAATGTATATTCAAATTTCGGCTTGTGATATTTGAATTTTGGGAATTAATGTCAAGATATGTATAAATAAGAGGTTATTTCATTATGTTTCATTCTAAGAACCTATATTTTCAAGTGTTCACATCCTAGATAAAATTTTATGAGATCAAGAGCATTTTTCAGGGCATTAAAGGGCATAATTAGTTAATATTATTGCAGCAATCAATATTCCATTATCATGTCAAAGATTTCTTGCATCATGCATGTTGTTTGAGCTAATATGGTGATGTAGAGTTCAAGATCTATTCAAGCATATCAAAGACATTATTTCAAGACAAGTTTCATGATCAAGATCCACATCCACTAAAGCCAATTCATGCTAGTTGTAGATTTACAATCCAAGGTTCAAATAAGGTTTGGTGATTTGTTACATAAAGTTGTTCATTCATCATTCCTTCATGCTTTTCTATTTCATTATAAGGTTTAATTACCAAAACAGGGTTTGACCAAGATAAACCCCCATTCCCTAACAAACAACTTTTTTCTCTCGTTGATGTGTGATTATAGATTTTAGGTGAAAGATCTTTTGAAGAGAAAAATTGAAGAAAGTTGAAAAGTTGTCAAAGTTGCAAGAAAAGTTGTCATATCACAAAAAATCCTTGACATAATTTATTTATGACTTTCCGATAATGAAACTGGGGAATATGGGAGTGTAGACACAATAGAAGAGAACCCAAAAACATATTTCAGAGAACCCTAGCCAAGACCCATTCACCATAGGGAAAATGAGTCCTTAGTGAGCTTCAAAAGGTGACTTTTGGTGAAAGGTACACATTGATTTCCCCTTTTCAGATCTGCCTTTTGATTAGTGTTTCTGTTGAATTTGATTACTATTCTTTTATTTGCATTTCATATCTTACATTTTGGAGTTTGTTTGATGGTTTTGATCTTTCTCTCCAAAGTGTTATTTAGCTTATACCCTTGTCCTCGTATAAATAGTAAATTTGTTGATTCATACCTTGATTTGACTCACCTTTTGATTGATAGTCACTTCATTGTTTGGATCTCATTTCCTTGAATGAAATTAGGGAAATAGGTCTTTGTGGTGAACCCCCTTCCATAACAATTTTCACCCCAAAACCCATCTAATTTTTTGTTGTTTCATTTTGGTGACATCATTGGAGAAGATGGTGCTAGTATGCATGACTTCATAAATGATTACCTTAACAATATTGAGAATAATGCATCCTTTTATCCTTCAATGATACATCCAACACAACTTAAGATGTTTTGTCTTTTACATCATGAAATTGAGTCACAAATTAATCCTAAACTTCTAACAATGAGTGAACCTAGCTCCTCTAATCAAGTGCATACCTATCCATCTTATGTTAAAAAAGTGACCAACAATCCCATCAACCTAGAAGAGACTTATGGCCAAGGCTTTAATATTTTAACTCAACAAGGATGTGATATAACTAATGAGCATAAAATTCACAAAATTTTAGAGCAACTTCCTATTGAAGAAACCAAAGGATTAGGATATCAAGATCCTCCTCCCGACATAAGTGTCCTCCTTCCCAAGGAACAACCAACACCACACAAGGATGATAAGATCATCTTAGGTCCTCCCCCTCAACATCTATCTCAACAAATTGGTGAATCAAGCAAGAAATCCAAACCTTACAAACTCAAAAAATTACCATTCCTACATACTCAAACAAAAATTGAACAAAACATGGAACACTTCCTTAAAAAAGGTTGGATTAAATTTCCACCTCGTAGTAGAAGCAGCATACCTAAGAAAAAAATGAATTATTGTGCATATCATGGAACTCTTGGGCATCTTACTAATGAGTGTTGTGCATTAAAATTGATATTGAGTTATTTTTATTTTGATGATAATGATTCCTATGATAAATTTCAATAGAAATTACATACATTTTGCTCCTTTCCATGTAATAGTTGTAGGATTATAGCACCCTCACTATTACATGTTTTACATTCATTGCAAATCATTCTCTTTATCGCAAGGAGCTCATTCTCATCACCCATCTCAGCTCATCCTTGTCATGTACTTAGTGGCCTGGGCAAGGGGTTAAATAACCTTATCCTAGTTTTGGTACTTGATGTTGTCTCTTTGGCTAGTTGTCTACCTTCTACATATACTGAACAAGATTGAGATGTGGAGGACCTGCTATAGGTTGACTCGCATGTGCCTTACTAGTCTTTTGCATTATTTTCTTTTTCATGTTTCTTTATGTGATTGCATGTGTGTAATGCGATCTCTTGTATTGTTCTATTTGATGTATCTCTATCTTTTTGTGCATTCCTCTATTTGTATCTACATTCTTCTCTGTCATAAACATTTTATCTTTTTCACTTTTCTTGTTTTTCCCTTTTGGGGATGACACAAGGCGTCGAGACATTTAGGTCTCTTCCATGTTGACCTGAAAGGATTTTTCTTTATTTTCACTCTTTTTGTGTCATTCTTCTAGTTCTATGAGTATTTGGGGAATGATGGCATTTTCGATCTCTATAACAACATTGTAGAAAAGACATACTGACCTTGAATTCGTAGATCCCTTATGTATTTTTTGGTGGAAACCCCTCCTTCCTTTTTCATGACATATCTTCATTTTGGAACATATGACTTGGCATAGGGATTTTCAAGTAAGCTCTCATGTCTTAGGATTGAACATTGGCTACTTTAAAGCAATTACTCACAACAATGGTGTTAGCAACCGCTTTAAAGTGGGGGAATACATCAATAATATCTTTTGACTTTCTCATGTTTCATGGTGTGATTTTCTTTATTCTTGTAATGTGTCCTTTTCTTGGTGATGTCATCGGGTTTGATGTCCTCCAAGAGTGTGATATTTCTTAGTGTACGAATTTCCTCTTAGTGGTGATGTGACACATTGCATTCCCTAAGTTGTGAATCTTTTACTCTTGAATTGTCCTCTCTTGGAGATATTAGGCATGATGTTCCCTAAGAAGAAGACCTTACAAGAACTAAGCAAAATCCCTTTGAACAAAAACATTTACTAGCATTATTGTTCATAACTGTTTAGCATAACACAGCTTGTTAAGCCTTTTGAAGCTCAAGGCCATCAAGCATAACACACCTTGCTTGCCTATGAGACCTTGCCTTGTTCATAGGTGTTTAGCATAACACAGCTTGTTAATCCCTATGAAGCTCGAAACTCTAAATTCATGGCCACCTAGCATAACACGCCTTGCTTGCCTATGGAGCCTTGCCTTGTGGTGCCTTATTGAAGTTGTTAGGAGGATATATTTGATATGGTATGGGAGCCTAATATGATTCTCTCATTTAGCACCCTTTTGGGATACTCACCTAGTGGATAGCCTAAGGTTCCACTACCTCAGAGTGAGCGCGAAAAATGAAATCTTAGATGTGTTTTGCGTCGATCAAAGCATCTAGGATTGATCTTCCTATTATTTTATGTTGTATGATTGTGTATCTTTGTCATTGTTGCATACATAAGTGTCTTGAATGTCTACTTTAGTGTGATTTTGTGCTTGCACTCATCCTCACACTAAAGTGGGGGCTAAATGTAGTGTAGGAAAAAGTATCCCTTTTTCACACTTAATTTGGGAATGAATAATTAAAAGATAAATGAGCTTAATGGTGCCTTAATTTAGTGTTGTAATATGTATTTTACATATTCACATTAAGTTTAGGGCCCTTTTTGTTCCCTGTCGCAGGGCGCCCACCATGGGTTCGACTCTCCGGCGCTCTCGTGGTACTGGTTGGTGTGTCCCACCAGCACTGCCAGTCATGGTAAAAATTTTATCGGCGGTGGGGGGTTATATGGGGGGCCGTGCTGCACCCGATTCCCCTCGTTAAAAAAAAAAAAGTTTAGGGCCCTTTTAATTAAAATGGACTTAGGTGTGCCTTATTTTTGGTGTTGTAAGGTGTATCTTTACACTTTCACACTAACCTAGAGCTTCATTAATTGATTGAGGTTAATTTTCCTTAATTGGCCCCTTTAATGCAAATCCAAGCCTAATTAATTACAAATTCCAAGGGATAAAACCCGACATTCATAAATTCCATAACATAAGGTTTAACATTGAGCAATGTGTGTCCTAGGTAAGTGGCATAGGACCCATTGACCATAGGGTGAATGGGTCCTCACTTGTACCTAGGACCCAAATTCAAATTATGTTTTTGGTGGTTTTTCAATGATTTCAAATGTATATTCAGATGTAGGCTTGTGATATTTGAGTTTTGGGAATTAATATTAAGATATGTATAAATAAGAGGTTATTTGACTATGTTTCATCCTAAGAACCTAGATTTTCAAGTGTTCAAATCCTAGAGAAAATTTTATGAGATCAAGAGCATTCAAGAGCATTTTCAAGGCATTCAAAGGGCAGAATTAGTGAATAGTATTGCAGCAATCAAGATTTCATTATCATATCAAATATTTCTTACATCATGCATGTTGTTTGAGCTAATATGATGATTTAAAGTTCAATATCTATTCAAGCATATCAAAGACATTATTTCAAGACAAGTTTTATGATCAGGATCCACATCCATTAAAACTAATTCATGCTAGTTGTAGATTTACAATCCAAGGTTCAAATAAGGTTTGGTGAGTTATTACATAAATTTTTTCATTCATCATTCCTTCATACTTTTCTATTTCATTACAAGGTTTACACTGGTACATTTTGACCCAAATTTTGATGAATGATGGGTCAGAATTTCGACATTTCAAATGTCATCAAAATTCTGACGAAATAATATCGACAATCGGCTGTCAAAATTTCGACAAGCGTTCGTCAAAATTTGGGTCAAAATGTACTAGTGTTAATTACCAAAAATGGTTTGACCAAGGAAAACCCCCATTCCCTAACCAAAAAAAAAATCTCTCTTTGATGTGTGATTGCAAATTTTAGGTGAAAGATCTTTTGAAGATAAAAATTGAAGAAAGTTGCAAAGTTGTCAATGTTGCAAGAAAAAAATTCATATCACGGAACCTCCTCTACATAATTTATTTCCAATTGTCCGAAAGTGAAACTCGAGAATCTGGGAGTGCAGACACAACAGAAGATAACCCAGAAACATATTTCAAAGAACCCTAGCCAGGACCCATTCACCATAGGGAAAATGAGTCCTTAGTGAGCTTCAAATTTTGACTTATGGTGAAAGGTACACATTGATTTCCCCTTTCCAGATCTTCCTTTTGATTACTATTTATGTTAGATTTGATTACTATTATTTTATTTGCATTTCATATCTTTCATTTTGGAGTTTGTTTGATGGTTTTGATCTTTCTCTCCAATGTGCTATTTAGCTTATACCACCGTCCTTGTATAGATAGGAAATTTGTTGATTCATACCATGATTTGACTTACCTTTTGGTTGATAGTCCCTTCATTGTTTGGATCTCATTTCCTTGAATTAAATTAGGAAAATAGTTCTTTGTGGTGAACCCCCTTTCATAACAATTTTCACCCCAAAACCCCTCTATTTTTTTGTTTTTTCACCTTCATATAAGGACATTCCAAGGAGAACTTATTTGAATGCTTCGAATTATCTCATCAATGCTCAAGGCAATTAGAATAAACTTCCTGCACCATAAGGAAGACTTGTGCTTGAAGCACCTCCTACAAATGTAGCCATGGGATACTATGAATCTGAGCAAGAAGACTTTTCGTAGCTAGAATATCACTCAGAAGATAATGCCAATCTCTTTCAAGAGGAAGAAGATCCAGCTAGCGACTCTAATATTGGGTTTTTGAACTATGAAGATGAATCTAACCAAGATGAGGAAACTTTTGTTGATGATTATGTTATTTTCACTCATTCACAAAATCAACTTGATCATCAATAAGGTGATGCAACTAAATCAAAGGATAACTCGCGTCTCGTAGTTATAATTGCCAAGAGAGGGACTCCTTTTCTGGTCCAACCAAGAGATATAGTAAGGAATAAGCAAGTAATTACTTCAAATCCTCAGGCATCTTCTTCTACATTTGAGACCAGTGCCCTAATTACCAAACCCTAGAATGAGAATATCCCATCTTCTTTGAAAATCATTATCAAGCATTTGGCTTTATAAACCATGCCAAGAGACTAAAGTTCAAATGTCAAAATTTGAGTACCTTCAGGCTAACCCAGATCAGTTTGACAAACTTGTTAAGTTTGTCAAGGATAAAGGTACTCATCCTAACCAAGACTCTTCCCAAAACACCCCAGTTGTTCCCAAATTGAGGACTTCACAAAGTAACTTGGTTTCCATTCCCTCATCTATCCCTAGAAAAATTGATCCTTTTTATATTTCCTTGTTGGTTAATGGTTTTAAGTTAAGTAATTGTGACATTGATTTGGGTTCCTTTGATAATGTGATGTCGGCCAAAGTGGCTACCTCTTTGGGTTTGAACTTAACAAAAACTTTTGGTCGTTGTTTTTCAATGGAAAGCAAGTAAGTGCCTCTTATTGGGAAAATTAAAGATGCACAATTTGCATTTGTTGTATTCTTGAATAAGAAGATTAAAATGATAGTGTTGGTAGCCGATGTCTCAGCCTCCTGTGGGATATTTTTGGGATGCAACTTCTACAAATATGTTGGGGGGAAAATCAATATGGACTGGTCCGAGGCTAGAATAACCATAAAGGGTGTTATGTAGAAGTTGTTTCTGGAAAGGGATGCAAATTTTTCTGTAACAAAATTTGATGACCCAAAGGCTCAGATTCTCTTTGAGTCTTTTGGGATGAGCTTTTATTTTGTGGAAACTGATGAAGTATCTGAGTCCACTGATAAAGATTCAAGTAAATACCCAGTAACTGATGGCTCATCTTATTTAGATAGAGAATCTTCTTCAGATAGAGAAACTTCTTCGGAAAGGGAATCTTCTTCAGATGAAGAGACCTCATATTTTGAAACTGTCAGTTTAGGGGATCCAAACAATGTTTGGACTATTGAGTTTGATGGCAGATGTTTGTACACTAGATCAGGAGCAGGAATTGTTCTCATATATCTCTTGAAGGAAAAATCTTCCCTTTCTCTTTCAAACTGCAATTTGATAATACTAATAGCACTGTGGAATATGAGGCATTGTTGTTAGGGATGGAGGTTGCACGTAAGAAAGGGATTAAAAATCTCCATGCTCAAGGTGATGCTGAGTTGTTTGTTTTTCAAGTAAGGAATTTGTACCAGACAAAAAATGAAAGGCTAAGGCCTTATCACAATCATGTTTGGGATCCTAGCATAAGACATTGTATGATGCATTGTGGGACAAAATAAGAGAAGCAAAAGGAATGCACGGAAATTTTGATTCCTTGTGGAGAGGACCTTTCACAATTCACCAACTTTGTGGAGAAAATATTTTTCTTCTGGCATACCAGGACAAGACACCCTTTTTGTTGCCTCACAATGAACAACCTATGAAGCTTTTCACCCAGTGAAGTGTCAGATAAGTTTGTAAATATTTGTACAATTTTTGTGTCTTTTTCTTTTATCTTTTTGTGTTTTTTTTTGTCACCTGAATCTATAACCCAATGGATGAATGAAAGCACTTAGATTCTGGGATTCTTCTCCCTTTGATCATTTCAAAGGTTATCCTCAAGTTCAGTTGTGCTCAATTCGTGGGATAACCCCTACGAAACTTTTCTATTTTTTAGCCTACATCCTCTAAGCATACAAAATGAGCAAAATATTACTTGCCCTTGTGTGTGGTCCAAAGCCTCAAAAATTTATTTCAAGTGTTTCCTCTTTTCGCCTTTTGAAAATTTGCAAAAGTTTTGTATTAGGAGTTAGTCATTTTCATGCATATGTAGGAGTGTTGAATTTTAACACTCTTGCATATTCTTGATTAACTATCGTTTCCTTGGTCATTTTCTTGCATATGCAGAAGCATTGAATATTAGCACTCCTGCATGTTTTTGGTATCTTTCATGTAGTTTCAAGAAAATTACCTACCACTACATATCTGTCATGTAGTGTCAAGAAAATTCCCCACCACTACATATCTTTCATGGAATGAGAAAAAAATTTCCCACTTATGCATATAATTTGTTCTACCCCATGTAGGAGTGGGATTTTTTCTTCCCTTACATAAATTTGTTCTGCCCCATGTAGAGGCAGGAAAAAAATCCACCCTTACATCAAACATGTTACCTTGATGCAGTGGCTCAGAATTTTCATGTCTCTGCATTCAAATTATCATATCCCATGCAAGGGTGAATTTTTTCTCCACCTTTGCATCTCAACCACTAAGTCACCTGCAGTAGCTCATAAATTCAACACCATTACATCCAAGTTCCTAAATCATATGCAATAGATCATTTTTTCTTTGCTTGTGCATTTGATTGTCCTTCCCTCATGTAGTATCTCAATTTTTCTGCACCTCTACATACCCCATGTAATAGCTCAAAATTTCTCCACCTTTACATCCAACATGCAATATCTCAGTTTTTTAGCATCCTTCCATCTGAACCTCCAAAGCACATTCAAAAGCTCAATTTTTTCCCACCAGTGCATAAAACCCTATTTTTTCTTTAACACTAGAAAATATGAAATTTTTGCAGCTACTCTTGCATGCCATTATGATCTTTTGTGCCTAGATTCCTAAGTGGTTTTGATCATTTTTTTGCTACTTCACAAATGTTTGATCTTCCATCGAGCAAGAAAGCCATGAGATACAACTAGAAAATCCTTCCCACCAAAACGGTTATCCAAGAATTTACATCAATGATGCAGAAGGAATTTGAAGATGAAGCTTTCTTAGTAGCTTCAATTGAAAAATTGATGGGTATTCAACTCACATTCGATAACCTTAAATTAGTTTTAGAAAGGCATTGGAAAGCTTGCATCATCATCAAGGATGCAATCGTAAGAGTTCTTGCTATCTCCTAGCACACCTCAGGTCCTAATGATGAAGAAGTCCAAGCGGCCATGAAGAAATATGAAGACTTCTTGGAGAAAGATGATGGAGAAGATGGATATTCCTTTATCACACTTAGTTTATTTTCAAGCATTTTTTCTTTATGTAATTAGTTGATAAAATTTTACATGTCTTTTATACATATGTAATAACATGTAAAAATAGAGAAGTCCTAAATCAAATCGGACTCTCCTGTTGAATAAGTCAAATTAGTTATTGCTTTCCTAGATTAGCTCTCAACTCTCCTCTATATATATGAGGGAGTTTCTTTGTATAAAAGAATTTTTATCTTTTGAATCGAAGCACTTCCCATTTGAGAAACATTTTGAGACTTTGTGTTTAAAGTGCATATCAAAAATCAATCAATAAAAGAGGCAAATTTTGCATCCAACCTTTTTTTGGATCTTATTGGTTATGAGTAAGATTGTTGTTATGTCCTTCTTACTAATTTTTCTTGCAATTGGTTGATACAGTGGCACTATATTTCATATTTTAAAGGGAATTCAAATATTATATTGATAGTCTTTATGCTATAATATTCTATTTGGAGTTTATGTTTTAGTGTGTGAACTTGGTTAATAATTCAAAGACTCTAGGCTACGGTTATTTGCTACATTTTGTGGATCTATTGGTGGTGTATTTTTAAGTCTTTGAGCTGCAACGTGCTTCACATTTTATCTTTAAAAATAATCATTGGAAACAACAAAATTCTTTGAGCTTTTGTGGGTTTTCAAGCGTTGAAACTCACTGGTATCACTTTGATTTCTCTTGTGTTTAATCAAGTAGATATTGGTCATTATTGCTCATAATAGTTCTTTGAAGAAATGTCATTGTAATTATTGCTAGAAGAAAAAACATATTTTCTAAAAAAAGAGAAAAGGATCACGGTAACACCCAATTGATAAATTTAGTATAAATAATCTAGGTTAGCTACTTGTTTTAGAGAGAAGTAAGAAGGGAGCCTCCCCTTTTTGAGAGGAGTGATTAAAATCTCATCGTAGTTGTGGTTGAAATTACCATTTTGTAATTAATTAAGTGATTACAAAATATTCACCCAACAGAGTTCATGGAGCCACTTGGGATATAATATTGATTGCCCCTTCCCTTAACTATATAGGTAGGGCTCCCAGTGGGGCAATCCACACTATAATGGATAAAAGGGGTGCAACTAGTGATGTCACTCCATCTATTGGGTCAAGCCTATAGAAGTAGTTAGTTCATCATACCTATAGGAAGAAGTCAGTTTTGGTCTCTCACAATTAAGAATAGTAGGGCTTTCCCAAGACCCTCATAATGGACCAAGGTTTGGTCCACTATTCCCCCCACCTAATTTGTAACACGGAAAACAAAATATGGATATAGGATATCTATGAATAGAAATATTGATGGCACATGCAAGACATCGTGAAGCTTTATTTCTTTAAATGCTCAAGATATGGAAAAATGGTGATAGCACGTGCACTCACTCACCTACTAGAAACTCTAGATGGACTACTATAGAATAGGAGGCAGTAGTGTCAAATCTTAAGTTTTCAAAAATGATGATGGGGAAATGACCACTCACTGGGTGTACTTACCAAATAATATGGGTATACTAGTGTGCCTCCCACCAAGCCTCGATGGTGCACTTTCACATGGATGAGCACTCGTATCACATGGACTACTAGGGGGGATCGAAAGGGACATAATATTTATGCACTTTTTTTCTTTGATAGGGAGAGGTTTTAGAATCAATAGGGAGATAACATTTATGCACTCCTTCCTAAGGTAGGGAGAGGGGATAGGGAAGGTTACTATCACCACTGATCTTCATTTATCCCCCATTTCATTATTTTAGTTTGGAACATGCAAGATGAAAGGAACTGATCAGTCAGTTACCTCTATCCCATTTAGATAAGATAAATTGGATGGGTAGGGCAAAGGCCCATCCATGTCTCTAGATAGGTAGTTAGATACATTATAGCTTGATTGATCCTACTTGAAGCATCTAAATATGATAGAAATAGATAGGTAGATAGGGGTCCCTACCCACCCTGTCACCCTAGTGAGAAAAAGAAGTGGATTAAATAAGATTACTAGCTTTATCCAACAAGGTTTTGGCTTTGTCCATCAATCAGGTTAGGAACCTTGTAACATAGGGATATATTATGAATAATTCCATAAATGACTTTGGATCATTGAATGGAATAATGTCACGGTGGGAATGAAGAGTAGGCGGGAAAGCTCACCTTGATATGGAATGAGAAAGAATATCTTGAATTGTAAATTCTATATAAAAGGCATGCTTCCCGATCGATCTATTTTTTATTCGATTATCCAAACCTTTCTAAATCCAAGCAGGCCATTTTTGCCTCTCTAGGGAGGGAACTAACTAACTAATTGGGATCCCTCTATCTAGAATGGATTGGCATAATTATTCATCATCACTTATGCACACTAAAATTCTCGGTTCTTCCACAAGTCTTTGAACCAACCCTATCCACATTGATTGCTAGGGGAAGCACTGACGTGAAAAATTTAGTGATGTGGAGAAGTATTCGTTCTTATCCCACCCACCTTAATAATAGTGTATAAAATACTGTTCTAGAAATTTTCTCTTCTATTTGTCTATTGACTAGTGGTATGTGGGTCGAAACAACCAATGATAGTCAGATCCCCTCTTTTGTATGGATTGAGGGATAATAGTCTCTCATGGCATCCTTGTTTCTATATGCATGCACATGGAACTTCGTCGACACATTAGTTTGAGTCAACCTGATAGCTGATATATGATGGAGGGAAGGAGGTGGGGATTTTCATGTCCCCTAAAATTGTAGCATTGAAATATAAAACATCAAAAAAAGATACACATTAAAAAACATTAACTATTTAATATTATTATGATTATAATTATCAAAGATAATCTTATAATTATAAATATTAAAAATAATATTATAATTACCAAAATATAAATACTAAATATTATAATCATTATTAATCAAAGGTTGTAAATACATTGATAATTTATTATACTTTAATGATTATAGGAAATACCAAAATATAAATAAATAAACATCAAAAATACACTAAAACATAAAGCATTGAAATACAAATGAATAAATAGAATGAATAATAAAATAAATATTATAAATATAAATATAAATATAAATAATATAATTATAATTATATATACAAAACTCATATAAAAGTGAATATATATTATATTAATAGAAAAAATGTAAATATAAAATAGTATACATAAAATAATATTAAAAGTAAAATACATTTATAAAATCATGACCCGGCGATTCCATGGGCAGTGATTTGTATTAGCCATGAATGATGGGCAACAATTACATTATGTACATGTCAAAAAGGCAACAATTATTAATAAAAGAGTGATTATATTATAAAAAAGAAGCGATCATGGAGGTTTTCGATTAGTTAATAGAAATAGTAATTACCAAAAGGCAGTGATGGTTCTAATCACATCTCCCAAAAGGCACATCCCTTGGATAATATAAACAGGGAAAGATATAAACCAATCAAGGGGGATATAAGGAATAAAGGATAGATGGCTACATTGGGGTGAATACTTAGATTATTAGAGAGTTGTGATCTGCTAAAGGCATAAAGTAGGCATGTTGATTATTGTGTATTTTCAATTATAGTATGTCATAATCTATAGAGTAGGATTTATAATTGTGTTCATCATTGTTTGTTTCAATTAGTTAGAATTTATAAAGTAAGATCAATAGATGTAAGTACAACTGTTTATAAACAGGAATTTGTAAGAGTAGAATCAGTACGAGTATTATTATTTATTATTAATTATTGTTTATTAGTATTCATTATTGCTTATTATTATTTATCGTTTATTATGGTTTATTCTTGTTTATTTCTATCTAGGATAGATTCAATTTTGTATATACATTTATATGTACATTTTCAATATATTTATATCAACATATGTATATTGTTAATTTGTTTATATCATGTTATCCATGTTTCACCATGGGGAGGAAGATGGATTACAAAGGGGAAATCCATAAAATGGAGTCTCCTAGATACGCCACCTGTGTATGGGACATGATGAGCCCACGAGGGCCAAGGGGGTACTGCCTCCTGGGTTTTCTGAGGGTACTGCCCTTGGGTCTAGGTTGATCTCCACTAGATATGCCACCCGAGGATGGGACATAATGAGCCCACGTGGGCCAAAGGGGTTCTGCCTCCAAGGATATCTGAGGGTGCTACCTCTGGGTCTAGTTCAATCATGGGATTAACCATTGTAACCCTACCTTCCTACCCTGGTGTAGCATGAGGGTGTTGGCAACACAAGGGCAGACAACTGAGAGGGGGGGTGAATTAGTTGTCACAGAAATTATACAAATTAAACTTATTCTCATATCTGATAAATAAGCATGAAAGCATAAACCATCACCACATCAGAAACACACATAACACCAAGATTTTTACGTGGAAACCCTATTAGGGGAAAAACCATGGTGGAGGTTAGTCCACAAGATTATACCCTGTTAAAAGTATAAAGAATTATAAATGGGAATGCACATGCATTCAGGCGCACTGCCTAGAGCTCACTGCTCAATTACAAAAAGGCTTACTGCCCAAAGGAAGACACACTATCTTACAGAAACATTCGGATTACATCCACAAGATTTTGAACTGAGAAAATAGCATCTGCTAATGCCTAGTTACAGTTCTGGTTAAGCACATAAACTCTGCTCACTCTTCTTCACACTTCTTCACACTCTGCCTCTACCTTCGAATGATTAGAACATTATTGCACACAACACTCATACATCACTCACACCATGCCTTCAAATGGTAGAAACAATCGAACATATATATTCACAACTAGAGATAACATCATCTCTATGTTGGCTCAAAAAAAAATGTGTACAAACTATCGGCCCAAATCAATAAACAATTATCAATGTAAATCAACCAATGTTGGCCACAACATAGAAATGACCCAAAACAACATCCTTGAATATGAAACACCTTAAACAATTATGCCACGAAGATCCACAACACACTATAATCACCCTGTCAGCCATGAACATGAAAAACATGAACATGTAAAAGAAAATAACCAATCCCAAGCACAATGATCAATGCGGATGTGCAACACAGATAGATCACAATCTAGAAACATCCACAAGCATCTTGAATCACTACAGAAGCATCTGCAACAACTCAAGTTACTAGAATCGCATCATCTTCATTCAGGAACACCAATTGAAACAACAGGAAAACTATCAGAACACAGATACTCATAACTTGATCAAATCTTCATGCAGATCTATAAAAATTTGTGTGGATAAACTAGATATACTCGACAACAAACCCTTTAATCCACAATCTCTAATCATCAACATACTAAGCTATCCAACATACAGAACTTCACTGCATCACTGACAACCTACAACTTATTTTATTACAATTTTCTCAATATCCTCAACATATACAGCCTTAAAGACATTAATGCCAATACTGTTGACATCAATGACAACCACATATTAGCAACATCCAACAAAGGTGATATCAATTAGAAAATGTTGGTTATGATGCTTAATATGGACCTACTCATACTTAATCCCCATATTCAATATGGAGTACCAACTATCAGGCTACTTGAGTGATGGATCTCTAACATGATTACAGGACCTCAACCAAGGTTTATCTTTCTTTAAGAATCTAAGTGGTGAGTTATAACCCTAAATACATTAATCTTGTGATTCTCGGACAAGATTTAGGGTTATCCCAAAAGGGGACATTATAGGGACAAGGACTTAGTGATTGGTGACCCTAACCCCTCTATTTCCTACTTCACATTGGGCACCTTCAACAACATATACCTCCACTACTTCTCTCAAAACCCTATAGTACTATAGTTACCCCCCACAACTAAAATTCCCTCCCACCCAATTTTAGTTGTGGGGATTATAGTAGTTTTTGTTGGGGTGGGGGGGAATCGTAGTTTCCCGAGGGGCAATAGTAGTAGTTTGAGAATCATATTTTTGAGTCACGACCATAGATAATACATGCAAGAGGTGGGAATAGGGAAAACACATTGGACATGAAGCAAGAGAGCATGCAAAGTGGGTGACGTAAAGAGAGAAAGCCAAGGCGATGCTATAATTCCCCGCCCACCTACTGGCCATTGAGATTGTATTGAAACAAGCATTCTGCCTTTAATATGGACAATAACACCTTAGGAACAACCAAAGATTCAATGAGAGAACTCTCAATACACACATGCTCGACACAAAAAAAAGGGAATAAAGGTTGGTAAAAGAGAACATGACCTATTAGTATGAGTAATACACACCCAATGAGTGGCCAGCAACAACACTTATTATAGTCTAAAGCAAGACAAAACACAATGTTGACCCACTCCCCACTAAACACCCCCACCCCAACAACTAGGAGAATTGTTGCATGAGTAGCCAACATGTTATTGAATGCAAGTGATAGTAGGTATGTTCAATAGACTACATGTCATTATATAAGAGAGAACCATGCATGTAAGTGAATATGAAAAGGAAATAGATCTATAGGAGGCAAGAGAACACCCCCTATTATTCTAGTTCAAAGTGTTAGAACACATATATATACTGAGAGGTGGTGAATCAGAATATCCCTCAATTTAATCCAATTCAATTTTATCAGTCAAAACTTATTATTGCCTTGACCAGATAAAGCATTCAAAGCACAAGCACACAACCACAACACTAGATTTATGTGGAAAACCCTACAAGGGCCTACAAGGGAAAAATCACAGTGAGAAAGCTTCTTGGAGCTACTGTCCAAATCCAACCTCACAAAATAAAATAAGATTTACAACAAGTTTATGGGTTGCAACCCAAAGGAAGTTGCAACACCCTAACATAATTTTATGGCTTCAACCAAATGAGTTTTACAACTCATTGCAAATAACAATACTTATAGAATGAGGTCACAACCTCAGCACACAACACTTGATGAATTCAGGTGATCAACCACCACCACAACACTTTTTCCCAACAATTTCTACTGCTTTTGGCTCACTTCCTTCAACACTCACTCATTCACTTTTTCCCTCAGCTCACTGCCTTCAACACTCTTCGTATACTTGTCACATTCAAACACATTCTTCTGCCTTTAGATTACTACTTTCAACACATCTCACTTAGAACACATTGAACAACCAACACACTTTAAAAAACAACTTGATCACACACTTGATCTTCCATTTATATCTTCCGCAAGATTCAAAAAATTTCTCCTTGTCAACCAAAATGAAACATGTGACATGAAACATGCAACAACAATAAGAAATTCAGCTCAAAACATTCACTAGAAAAGGAAATTGAATGTGGTCCAAGCTAGGAGATAAGTAGGACCCATTTTACTTCTGCACACAATCCCATGCTGGCATACACAAGAAAGACTTGGTGCAAACAATTCATATACCAAGTTGGACCATCAAGGACTTAACCCTCCAAATATTAACTCCAGACCACAAATTGTACTAGAGAGACCAAACAACATCATGTGGATCACATTATAAGCATTAAATGATATTCAAAAACATTTCCATGCCCTCCTTTTAAAACTCCATGTAACATTATGTTGGTGCAGGCAAATAGACACTGGACCCAACATCACTTGCAAACCCAGAAAAACACAGTCTTGAGATAGAACATTGAAAACCATACTTGTGGTACATCTTAACACCTAAAATTTGAAATGAAAGAAAATATAGGAAATTTGAACTCATCCTCTAAACCGCAAGATCACAACATCAACTACGAAAAAATGTGGAGCATTTCTCTGAACCTTCCTGACTACAACAACACAATCTTCACACTGTTAGCTTTGGAAACTTCTACAGTAACTTCTATGTTCAGAAAACAAAAACATACATACTTCACACTTGTATCTCACTAACTTACAAACCACAAGACCACATATTCAAATGTGGAGGATTGAAGAGCATTCTCTAGAGAATCTTTAGTACATCCTGAGCTACTGACTACAAGAAAATATTTCATACATTTTTCACATCTTATGCAATGTTTTACATCAAAAGATAGTGAATACAACATCATTCACCTATTCATGAGCAACATGAGATATAGAACAACTATGTACAACAAGATCATGACATCCATCATCATACTCAACACTTCTAATCAACGTGCTGATTGCAACATATGCAACTATCCACATACTACCACTTTGCTGACATCAATAATAACACCTGCAAAAATCTCCATTATGCTGACATCAATGACAACACTTGCAACAATCTCCCCCTTTGGAATTGATGGAAACACTGACCTGATATGCAATTATCTCCTACTTTGACATCAAGGGAAAAGGGCTAGTGGTCTTCAACTATACTTACAGCAACATACAAGCTCCCCCTGTCAGCACAAACCTTAACATCCTTTTGCATGCTCCCCTTGAGAGCTAGCCTTCATCAATCCAAGGATAAAAATATGTCTTGAATTGCTCCCCCTAGACAAATGCACCAACTAGCATCTAGATAGAATAAGGAGGGGAAACAACCCCTAACTTTTGTCTGAGATATTCAAAGGTGTCGTTTGAAAGTGCCTTTGTAAAGATGTCTACGACCTATTCCCTTTTAGGCACATACTCCAATATTACTTCTTGATCTACAACTTTCTCTCTTAAGAAGTGATGTCTGATAGATATATGCTTGGTTCTAGAATGCATCACTAGATTCTTTGAAATATTGATGGTTCTTGTACTATCACACAAAATAGGAATGGGCTCATCATACATCACCTTGATGTCCTTGAATGTTTGCTTCATCCACAACAATTGTGTGCAGCCAAATGTTGCAGCTATATACTATATTTCTATTGTTGATAAGGAAATTGATTCTTTCTTCTTACTAAATCAAGAGACCAATTTGTCTCCCAAAAAGAAATTTCCACCACTGGTGCTTCTTCTATCATCAACACTTCTAACCCAATCAACATCAATATATACACTTAGAGAAAAGTCATCACCTTTTTGATACTACACTCCATAATTCAAAGTGCTCTTCAAATATTTAGAAATTCTCTTGACTGTTTTTACATGAGTTTATTTTGGATCGGATTGAAACCTTGCAGCCAATCAAACAATTTGCATAATATTAGGTCTTGATGTTGTTAAGTATAGTAGGCCCCCAATCATATACCTATACAAAATCTGATCAACCTTAGGTGACTCGTCATATTTTCTCAAATGACAACCTATTACCATGGGAGTATTCACTAGTAATCTTCCATACCAAACTTCTTCAGCATCTCCTTGACATGCTTTGCTTGAGAGATAAAGATACCATTATCTAATTATGCAATTTGGAGTCTAAGAAAGAATGATAACTCACCTATCATAGACATTCAAATTATTTCTACATCTCTTCAATGAACTTCTTACATATTTCATCATTCCCACCAAAGATTATATCATCAACATACACAACAACAATTAGAATTTTTTCATCCTCAATTTTAATATACAGATTGCTATTTGTGGTACCTTTAATGAAGCCCTATTGGATTAGGTACTTGTTCAGCCTTGCATACGAAGCCCTAGGGGCTTGTTTGAGACCATACAAAACCTTCTTAAGTTTGCACACTATTTTTGGATCCTTTAATAGCTGAAAACCATTAGGATACTCTATGTAGACTTCTTCTTCTAAGTCACCATTCAAGAAAGAATATTTCGCATCCATTTGATATACCTTGAAATATTTGTGAATAGCTAATGCAAGAAACATTTTGATTGCCTCAATTCTTTCCACCAAAGCAAATGTTTCCTCAAATTCAATTCCTTCCACCTATGAATAACCTTTACACACCATCCTTGAATTTTTTCTCACAACCTCTCTATCTTCATTTATTTTGTTTTTGAACAACTATTTTGTTCCATCACATTCTTGTCTGTAGGTCTTGGCACCAATTCCCAAGTTTGAATTTTCTCTATCTTATTTAGTTCTTCTTCCATTGCTTGAATCCATCCTTCATCCTTGCTAACATCAACAAAATTCTTAGGTTCTATTCTTGATAACAAAGAGAAATTTACCTATTCATTTTCTCTTGCAAATCTCTTTCTGGTTTACACACCTTCATTCTTGTCTCCAATTATCTGATCTTCTAAATGATTCTTTTGAACATACTTGGCAGGAGCCTTGGGGACTTATTTCCTATGCTTCTTCCTTTTCTACAATTTCTTCTTCTTCCTCCTCTGAGAAGGAAAGTTCATCAGACCAATAGTCTTCCTGCTCATGTGTGATTTTATGTGACTCTTCATCAACTTTGATATTTGTACTTTCAACTATCTTTCTCAGCCTTTTATTGTAGCACTTGCGCTTTGCTCCTTTCATCTTGAAGACTCTTTGTTCTGGTAGTGTAGCATCATAAATTGTCACCCTTGACAATTTCACACAATGTTTCACTCCCCCTTAAATAATTGGACCTAATTTTAATTTTAATTTCCTAAATTATGCATTTTGTGGCCCATTTTATCATTTACCAACAAATTGCAAGTACAAAAAAATGCATTCATCTAATAATTTGTCCCCAACTCCTTAATTTACAAAAAATAGCTTTGGGACACTAGCGCCTAGGGTGCCTATGTCTCCCTATTTTGGCTCCAAATTCAAATATGTTGGTGTCAGCATTTTATTATTTGAATTTCAAATATCTAAAGTCAGATGTTAGGATTTAATTTTTAGGAAATTAGAATAATTGCATATAAATACCTAGTCATTGCATCATTTGAAAAGAGAAGTGAAAGAGATCTAGCAAGAAGTGAAATCAAGAGCAATAATTAATGTCAAAGAGCATTATCAAGCAATTCAAGAGCAACCATTAGAATATTTATTGCAGAAATTCAACATCAAAGCATCATGTCAAAGTGTATGTGAGTTTGTTCATGTTTATGTTTTCATATTGTTTGTGAGATCTAACCCTTGTAGCTCCTCAAGCAATTCAAGCAATAAAAATCCAAGCCTTGAGGAGATATGTATGACTTCAGTCCTTCAAGGAAGCCATTGAAGTGTGGTGAGTTTTAGCACTTTGTGGATTCATCATTCATTTTTATCATTTATCCATTTATCATTAACATTACCATTGTGGAAGTGGAAACACTAACACAAGGTTTGACTATTGGAAGCCCCTAAATAGCACAACCCTTCTTCTCTCTTTGAATGTGCAGGTTTTAGGTATGAAGAAGAGGGGAAGAATTTTGAAGGTGAATTATCCATTGTTGCAATAAAAATCCTACACCAAGTGACAACTCACAAAAACTCAGTTACAAAATTATTTGACAATGATCTGATAGTGCGACAAGTGGATAACAGAAGCCCTGATCTAGCACCAAAGGCTTGTGAAATCATATCTAAATTATCCCTACAAAGATAGTGGCACCTGGGGCACCTATGTCCATTGTTTTTAGCTCCAAATTTATGTCACGTGTGCACAATTTCTTGCTTAGTCCTTTTTTGTAGTTTGTTTTTGTCTATGACTTCTCAGATCTCCTATATTTGCATCAAAACTATAATTTGCATCATTAGGTCAATTGAACTATTACATTTCACCCTTAGGTCCATTACAAATTTGGTCAAGGGTATATTGACTCACCTATCAAGTTGTAAGTCATTTTTATATTTTTTCCAAATCCATCAAACCCCTACTACCTCAAATCCTATATGAAATATTTAGAAAAAGTGCCTAAACCCTAAAGTGAAATCTCTAGGGCTTCATTTTTTCTATGTTTCATTTCGGTGAACCTAACATGTTAACATTATATACATTCTAAAAAATTGAATTCATTCACCCTAGATTTAGATTTTGCATTCCATTACCTTGCATTATTCAATTAGGCATTTATTTTTGCATCATAAAAAGCATAAAAAATTAAAAATTTGCATTTAATATTGAGTCATAGGTTGTAATAGGGTTTATTTCAATCATTGTTGCTTAGATCTACACCTCAATTACATTCATAAAATATGCATTAGGTCATTTAAATCTAAAAACAAAAAATTGAGAGTATCATTGCATGCATTTAGGAATCTTGATTATAGCTAAAAAGTAAAGAAGTGCATTGTTGTGTTTCAAAATTGCATGAAAATCATTATTTTCAGATTTAGCATATTAGAATCAGTCAATTGTTGCATCTTAGATCTAGAAACTCCATTTATAATTTCCATCTATTGTTCAAGCATTTTCAATATTATTGCATGCTTGCATTTTGAATTACATTATCATAAATTGAGCAAATTTTGGAAAAACATTCACTATCAGACCTGTTTGCACATGGACACATAAGGCTTAAAAAGTATCACAAACAGTCAAACTTTGAATTTTGCAAAACCCTGACCAGGACATAGGTGCCCAGGTGCCCTAGTCCTGCCTTACTGCCCTAGTCCTGCCTTTTTTAGCTCAAATTTTTGTTTAATCTTTGTCTTTTTGTTCTTTATCTCCTTTTTCTTTCTAATTTTTACTTTTGGGTGTTTTAATGTGATTATTTCATAATTTAATGTTCGTAGTTGTAGAGAAGGGGTATTTTTTTCTCACGAGTCTCTTGCTTACCAAGAGAGTCCTAGGGAATGAACTTCCTTAAACTACCTCAGACTAACTAAAGGAATAAGGCTTGAGTGATAGGTAAAATTTTGAGAGTTCCAAAATCAAAAAGAGCAAGTCACAGATGTCTTTTGGACAGACTAACAAATTCTTTGCCAAAGAACAACAGCACAACACACGAATGATAGTGCAACACGCTAGTTTCCCAAAGGTGCATTGGTGTCTCGTACAGACTGGAAATCAAGAATATCACAAAAAACACAAAGTAGCTACTTCTATTATGACTACTAAGAACTTTTAGAATGTGGGAAAATAATAGAGTATGATAGAACTGAAATAAAGCAAACTAAATGAAATGTAAATGATAAAACTAAGGGAGAGAAAGAAAGATATAGAGAATGCTCACAATATACCAAGCAATGAAGCCTCCAACAAATGAATATATTTAATACCTGCACATATAAGACCGAGGAAAATTGTCAGGGTTGTTTAAGGGCTTGCCTCAGTCAAACCACCGTTTCAGTGTTCCCACCTCCACAAACAACCAAGTAGATAGATAGAGAAAATAATAGACACTGAAATAGATAAATAGATGAGATAATAGAATGCATAGACAAGGCACATGAGAAATCCCAAGATTCTCAAAGACACCAGACAAGAGAGATATCACCTACAAGGCTTGAGGAAGCCAAAGAGAAAAAGAGTGAAAGAGCGAGGTGTGAGAGCCAAGAGAGTTGTGGAGAACGTATAAGAGATTGAGGCCATTGTAGCAAGAGAGTTGAAAAGGGTGTTGTGAAAATGTTAGAGTGTTGTAGCAAGTTGTAGGAGAGTTGTGTAAGAAAGAGAGAAAGAGAAAGAGAAGAGAGGATGAGAGAGAAAGATCGAGAAGACCCAGAGAAGTCAATAGAATTGAAAGGATAGATTTAAAAGAGAGAATATGAGCGAAAAGAAGGTTCCAAAGCCGTTACAAGGATTCCTAAGCCATCATCGTCAATAAAAGGAGGTGAAAAGTGCAAGGCACTCAGATGGTCATTTGAACATTGAAATGTCACAGGTTGCTTGTGCGACATGCAGACCTCCACGCGGCACGCTAGTGTCCAGAAAAATCATGCTTAAAGACGACGAGAACAAGGAAAACATGAGGTTTGATGAAAAGCTGACACACGAAGGTAGTTGTTGAAAAGGGGATCCTAAGCATCCTAAGGGGGGGGAGGTTGATGCAGGGGCTAAAATGATCCTACACAAATACTAGGGGAGTGGACACTAAAATGGATACAAAAATGCAAGTGAAATTACAAGGGATGCAATTTTACGACATTACAGTAGTGGGCACACTTAGTGTTTTGAAACTCGCATGAGCTTCATGACCTAGTGTCCTATTGCCAATACTTCAATGAGATGTAGTTTTAGACTTATGCCATCCCACATTTTTGTTACATCCATTGTGGATCTTGAGTCCTCCAAATATTTCATGCAATATATTGCCAATACCAATTCCCATTTTGGACTTGATCCCTAATCCTACCATACCAATGAAAACTCCACAAACAAGCACCTTTATAGATATTGAGATTGTTGTTTCCCATGTTCCTGGGGATAAATTAAAACAATTAAACAAATATTTAGAAAGATTGCAAGATTATTTGAGCATTGAATCTTTGGTTGGCCTAACAATGCCTATGGTGGATAACCTTAGGAAGTTGATTGGTGATGCCCAAGGATTAGAGGTTTTGTGTAGCCTAGCCCATATTGTGGATACATATATTCCTATGATGGCTAGTTGTGTTCAAGCTTTGGGATACACTCAAATCCAAGGAGGAAGCCAAGTTTTCCTCCCTGCAACTATTGCCTCCATTCCTACATATACATTTACATTCGTAGCATCAATGATACAACCAACAAATGGTATAACTCCAAGTTTGGGGCTTTCAAGTGGGCACTCTTATAGTTTTATGACTTCACATGTGATACCTCAATATTCATCACCTCTTATAAATTTGCAACATAGTAGTCCACCAAGCACTTAAATCCCACCATATTCACCACATTCCCAAAACATGTAAAGTAATGATTCAGTCATTAACTAACTTTTACAAAATGTAACCTCACTCCAACAATAAATATCAACATTGAACTAGGCTCAAAATGGAAAACCATCACAATATGTCAAAAGGAGTCCTTTGTCACTTGAAATTTTTAAAACAACCATGTGGATAAACAAAAAAAATCCTAGGTTTGAGAAGTATAACAGTAAAGGAGATCCTAATAGTCGCATATCGGCTTATATGAAATTGTGTAGTGACTTCATCTTTGAAGATAAGCGCCTAGCTAAACTCTTTCCTAGGTCATTGAAAGACACGGCCGACGAATAGTTTTGCTCATTAACAAATAATTCAATTCATTCATTCAATGAACTTGTTGATGCATTCCTACAACATTTCCAAGCAAACATAGGTCCACAAATTAAATTAACTAATTTAGTGATGTGTAAACAAGGAAAACATGAAAATTTGGAAAACTTCATAGGACAATATTAGTTACTATACTCACAAATAAATCTTATTCTTCCTAATGAAAATGTTCAAATGGTATTCATTGAGAATTTACAACCTGATATTAGAGATAAGATCTTATTGATGAGATATCCATCCTTTACACACTTGTGTATGGCTCTTAGTGACTATCAAAATGTAGTTATTCAAGATGAAGATACATCTTCATTAAATCCTATTAATAAATCTAAATGCGTACCTCAACACAACTATCAACCATTCAAGAAACAAAACAAGAAATTTATCAAGATAAACAAAACTCAAGTAACTAACAACATTGAGCCACAAGTTGAACCATAAGTTCAACTCAATATCAATTTAGAGCAAGAGATATGAAGTTTACACAATTTCCTAATTCCCTTCACTCAATCATGTTGCATCTTTTAAGCAAGAACTTAATTCAATTACCTTCAATAAGACCTATAGACGCAACAAAATTGTTATCTCCAAACTTTAACCCAAAATCCTTTTGTCAATATCATCGTACACATGGACATGATACAGAGATGCATATGTTTTAAACATCTAATTCAAGACCTTATCGACTCTAATCACATCCATTTGGGTGATGTTAATGACAAAGGAAACAAATTTGTGGCCTTACCAAATCAAAACTTACAAATTTTCACAAATCCAATACCAAATCACACATCCAACTTTGTGCAAGCTTGTGATGATAAGGTTGATGATATGAATGGTGATAAGGATGATGATGACAATAAAAATGAGAATGTTGTAGATAGAATGGTTGCTTTAATATATGTTCAACCTCATAAGGACTAAACCACTTTATTACCCAAAATTTCTTCACACATATTGACACATCCATACATGTGCCCCATGGTCCACTCTATATCATCGGACATATGAATGACAAGCCTACACAAATAATACACATTGATCTTGTGTGCATAGAGAATGTGATCACTAAGGAGTTATTGTATGTGCATGATATTTATTAATACTTATAAATAATCGAAAGCACAGTTGAAAACTCATGATGGTTTTTCTCGCCTTATAATAGGTTTGATCACTCTTCCTCTTAAATTTGAACCAAAATATAATTGTGTATCATTATCTATCATCCTGATTTCAAACCAATTCCATGTGAGGCTAGGCTACCCATGGCTACACTCCATGAATGTTGTCCCTTCGGTTATATACAAGTGCATAAAGTTTCCATTTGAAAATCAAATATACACAATGTATTATAGTGGGTTTAATCCTTTTTCTTCCTGTGGAAACTTTTCATTAAATTATTTTTGGCCTCGACCCATGGAACCAATTAAACCTCATGAAGATTTCTTTTTCAGATTATATCAAAAATTCAATGCAAAGTGCATAACATAATTATCCTTTAGCAATATTCATGAGAATGATAAGGCTATGATTTTTCCTCCCACCTTGCAAGTTGTGGATGAACCCATGCCCGATGCAAAGGCTCTTCCAAATTCACAAGGTATTTATGCTAGAGTTCCTCCACCTATATCATACAAGAGACCAAGAGACAATCAAACGATTACCTTTGTGCCATCAAAAGAAAAGAAAAAAGTGTATAGACCTAAAGAGAAAGTGGTTTCCCAATCTCTGGTGGTCCCTTTAGTTCCTCTCTTAAAGTAATAAAAGAGACCGATGGTTGAGAAACTTGCTCTTACCCCTTCACAACTTGAAAAATGAACAAGGAGAAATAAAAATGCTAAAGAGTGTAGGTGTAGACGCCGTGCTCTTGCTCATCAATTGGAAGAAAAGAACAAAACATTAACTAATGACCAAACACCTATGCAAATAAGTCAATATGAGTTACAAATTTCACCCAAACATGAAATTAAGCCTTACATGTCCCAACCAAAGCAAAGAATAAAACAAGAACATACAACTAAAATTATCATTAAACCTCCAATTGTGATAAACTTGGATGATGAAGATGAGAATGTTAATATTGATGAACGAATGCATAATGAGCTTAATTTGTTGTTTTCAAAATCTATGGGTTTAGATGGGGAAAACCATGATGATCCTCCTAATAAGAGTGACTTTCCACATGTTGAACCTAGTGATGCTCCTAGTATGACACTTATTCTAGTCCCTTTGGCTATTTTTCTACCTTCTATATATGATGAGCAAGATTGGGATGTGGACGAGTTGCTTTAGGTCAGCTCGCATGTGCAGTACTCTTTTGATGTATTCACTTTTAAATGTGTTCTTTGTGTTTTATTGCACATGATTTGATCTCATGTTTTGTGTTGCTTGGTGTTTCTTTATATGTTTGTGAGTTTCCTTTGGAGGACCCTTTTTGCTCCGTTTCCACAGGGATACAAAGGAAACGAATCTATTGTGACATTCTTCTATTTGTATCTCCATTCTTCTCTATGTTGTGAATATTGTCTTTTGTTTTTGTGTCTTTTGTTTTCCTTTTGGGGATGATGCAAGACGTTGAGACATTTAGGTCTCTTCCATGTTGACCCAAAAAAAAAAAAATTATCTCTCTATATGTCATTCTTTTATTGTGTTCATTGTTCCATGAGTATTTGGGGAATGATGTCAGTTTCAAGCTCATTTACACTATGGTAGAAAAGATGTATACTGACCTCGGATCCATGGATCCCTTCTGTGTTCATATTTTTTTTGTTTGTTACATTGCATTTCGGGGAACCCTTTATCATGATGTAACTTTATTTGGAAACATATCATTGGCAGAGGGCTTTCCAAATAAGCTCTCATGTCTTTATCGCAATCAATTTATTATTTTTCTACCTTAAATCAATTTCTCATGGCGTGGAATTTATCAATTTATTTAAGGTGAGGGCATACATTGGTATTATTTGCTTCACTTTTTCCACACGCATTGGACTTAGTGATGTGTTGACATTAGAATTTTTGCTTAACTTTGTTCACATGCATTGAACTTAGTGATGCATTGGCATAACATCTTGATTATTTTTGTAGCACCTTATCGGAGTTATTAGGGATATAATTATTGGTATGGTTGACAATGGGTACACATCTAGTCAATATTGAACTTCACTAGACCTTGTTTGTTTCTCATTTTTCTACTTTATCTTGGGGGCTCACCTAGTGAATATCATATTTCACTAGCCTGTGGTGCCTTCGATTTATGATTCACTTAGAAAATATCAAACTTTGTTAGCTTGTGATTCATGAATGCCTTTGGGTGTGGATCTTAGCATAGCACAACTTGTTATTTCGTAACATTCATACCCTTTTCATTTTGTGTTGACATTGTGTATGTTTGTGTATGTTGACTTGTTGCATTTCATACATGTGTGTTTGTTTGTGCTTATGTTGGTTTTCCATGGGATCTTGGATCTTAGGGGATTGCACACTCCCACTTGATCTTTTTTGTCCTATCTCTTCAAAATTTGGACAATCAAACCCCTCTTGATATATATTTCTGCTTTAGTGTGAGTCTAAGTGTAAGTGCACACTCTCACTAAAGTGGGGGCTAAATTTAGTATTGTAAATTGTCACCCTTAACAATTTCACACTATATTTTTCCCCCCCTTAAATAATTAAACCTATTTGAACATTTAATTTCCTAAATTATGTATTATGTGGCCCATTTTATCATTTACCAACAAATTGCAAGTACAAAACAAATCCATTCATCTAATACTTTGTCCCTAACTCCTTAATTTCTAGAAAATAGGTCTAGGAAACTAGCACCTAGGGTGCTTATGTCTCCCTATTTTGGCTCCAAATTCAAATATGTCGATGCCAAAATTTTATTATTTGGATTTCAAATATCTAAAGTTGCTATAAGAATTTAATTTTTAGGAAATTAGAATAATTGCATATAAATACCTAGTTAAATTGTATCATTTGAAAAGAGAAGTGAAATATCTAGCAAGAAGTGAAATCAAGAGCAATAATTATTGTCAAAGAGCATTATCAAGCAAGTCAAGAGCAACCATTGGAATATTTATTGCATAAATTCAACATCAAATCATTATGTCAAAGTGTATGTGAGTTTGTTCATGTTTATTTTTTCATATTGTTTGTGAGATCTAACCCTTGTAGGTCTTAAAGCAATTCAAGCAAGCAAGACCCAAGCCTTGAGGAGATGTGTATGAATTTAGTCCTTCAAGGAAGTCATTAAAGGGTGGTGAGTTTCAACACTTTGTGGACTCATCATTCCTTTTTATTATTTATCCATTTATTATTGCATTGCCATTGTGGAAGTGGAAACACTAACACAAGGTTTGACTAAGGCAAGCCCCTAAATGGCACAACACTTATTATCTCTTTGAATATGCAGGATTAAAGTATGAAGAAGAGTGGAAGAAGTTTGAAGGTTAATTATCCATTGTTGCAATCAAAATCTTGTACCTTGACAACTCACAAGATCTTACTTACAAAATTATCTGACAATGTAACAAGCGGAGAACAGAAGCCCTGGTCTAGCACCAGAGGATTGTGAAATCAAATTTTAATTATCCCTACAAAGATAGTGACACCTAGGGAACCTATGTCCTGCATTTTTAGCTCCAAATTTATGTCACAGGGGCACTATTTCCTACTCATTCCTTTTTTGTAGTTTGTTTATGTCTGTGACTTCTCAAATCTATTGTATTCACATTAGAATAGTAATTTACATCATTAGGTCAATAGAACTATTGCATTTCATACTTACGTCCATTCCAAATTTTATCAAGGATAGATTGACTCACTTATCAAGTTGTAAGTCAATATTATATTTTTTCCCAATCCATAAAACCCCCACTACCTCAAATCCAACATGAAATATTTAGAAAAAGTGCCTAAACCCTAGAAGTAAAACCCTAGAGTTTCACTTTTTTCTATGTTTCAATTAGTTCCACACAAATTAGTATGAATGAGTTCCAATGGTCTTGTGGAATAATACTCCTTGGTCTTGAACCTTATCCTTGTTTGTTTCCCATTCTGACATTCTTTGCACATGGTGCTTACAGGCTTGACAATCTTAGGCATATCTCTTACTACTTGTATGGAGCTGGTCTTCACAAGGTTATTAAAGTTTGTGTCCCATCCTCTTGTTCCACAACCATCATTCATTTGTTTGTCCTTGAAGACAACTTCTTCCATTAACACCCTTTAGGTTGTACAAGTTGTTTTCTATCCTAGCTCCTTCTGCCATCAATTTTCTAGAATTTTCTCTTTTTATTTCACACCCCTAATCATGAAATACAAGATTATATCTTTTGTTTCACATATGTCTTACACTGAGAAGATTTTTGTGCCTTTAGCACACATGCCCCATTCAAAACGGGGACCCTCTTTCTTTTTGCCTCGTCAGGTCACTTTTATCACCGCCTCATTTTGCATGCCCCTTGTTTTGTGTCCTATATGGTCAGTGAGCCTTAGAGGAATCATTTTGAAATGACCATGTTTCTCCACCCTCAAATTTTCAAGGCTTTAGACCTTCACGAAGTTCCCTTAGCTTTTTGCCTTCACTCTTTAGAATTGGAATCCTTGGAGTAGCGTGGGTCTGCCCAATCGGGCCGCCCCATGCGGGTCTCCTTCACTCCGCAACCGTTCCAAATGGCCTTCATCCAGCGACCTTCCGCTATTCGAGACCTGCCTCTTTGATCGTTTTTTTCATTACCAATCCCCAAGCGACTAACTATTGGTTGTCGCCCGCCCGGCGGGCTTCGCCCTTCCCGCAATTGTTTTCAAAATGGCCAACCACCAACCTTCAGTGCCTCTATACGATCATTAATGAGGGGCATTAAATGATGAAAAATCTATAAATAGCCCCTCCTAAGCTATCATTTTCACTTGTTAGTTGTTCACAAGTGAGTCAGAGCTCTCTACAAACGTCGTTGTCACACCCGCCAAGCTTCATCGCCGCTTCGAGATCTTCATTACCTATTCACGCACCCACCTTCATCGGGTTTCAAATGTTAGTTTTCCGTTGCGTGCCCTATTTCAATTTTTCCTTGATTTCTATATAAAATTAATAAATTTGAAGGAAGAAAACTTGGAAATCAACTAAAACAGGCCTAGGCACACAAAACCCACCTCGTAGAATTTTAGAGCTTGGTAAAAATCATCTCGTCGGCCACGTGCGGAACTTGAGGCCTTTGTGGTCATTCATCAACTAGAGCATTTTTGCTCTATAGGACCGCAAGGTGTCTGTCGTCGTCCCCTTCCATGAAAAAACTAAACTTTGAAACAAACGACCGATGTCCCTTGCAAACCCGCATTCGCAAAAGGACACCCCCTCTTTACCAACTAGTGATTAAACCTAAGCAAACGTCCATGCGAGCGGCCTCCTACCCGGTCGGGTCTGACTTTGCGAACCTCTGTCCTACCTTGGTCGCCGCTCAATCAACATCTCAAATGGCTAGGAGATGACTTCCTCAGGCCCTGTGGACTCCGCTCAATTGATTTTTGGCCAAAACCCCACGACAAAGTACCTAAGTCTATGTCCCTGCTGACTCCTCCTTGTGGACTTCTGCCTACAGGTTGTCATTTGAATCCCGCCACTTCACAACATCCTTAGCAGCCCAAAAGTCCACTCATCAAACTCTGCAACCTTCAACACCACCCAAGCTTTTAGCGGGATTAACCTACCTTGTGTGGGTCCGGTCAGGCAGGTTTTTGCCTCCCTTTCGCTAACGCCATAACGACTATCCAAATGGCGAGACTCTAACATCTCCCCGATGGGCGAATCCCAACCTCCCCTCTACCAGTTGGTTATGTTTGTGCCCTAAACAACCAAGTGTAAACTTCTTTGTGGGCCCCTCACGGACTTCTATCCACGGGGCCGCTGTGGTGAGTTCGTTGTCCTGAACGGCCTCTAATGACTGATCTTCCACCCTTTGGGTCCCAAACCCATCGTGTCCTCTTGTATGCAGGGACAAAAATGATTAAGTGTTGAACCTCTTAGCGGGTCGTCCCCCGTGGGTGGCCACTAGTGGAACTTCGTCCTGGTTCTGTTGTTTCCAAACGAAAAAACAATTCCCATTCGTCTGCTACACAAGACCCAACCTCCCCATCTCCTTTGGACTGTCTGACGATAAATGAATGATGCCTTGATTCCTTGTGGACCTAATGCTACAATTTTCTCCTAGTGGACCACTGTCTAACCTTCACCGTTTCAAATGGTCATGACCCAACGTCTCCCCACATCATCCGACCTGAAAAGGCCTGAGCTCCAAATGAACTGCACCGCCGCTTTTCAAGGCCGCAGGTCCCGCATGGCGGAATGTCGCCTACGAAATGTCGCCTTTCCATCATCGTTTTAATGGAAGACCCTCAAATAGCCAAGCTTCCTTCTGATTCTATGTGACCAAATGATGAACTTAGCTCCTTCAAAACTTCAAAATGATCTCGACCCACGTGCCTAAATGAATTGACCTCCTTGGTGGATCTCACTTAATGCCTAAACGTTGATGTGGGTTGAGACATGCGGGTCGTCGTGCCCTAATTTTTGTCCCTCCTGTAGTTTCCTTCAAAACGTCCATCAACCCAAGGAAGTTTGCACCCCTGGGTCTGCCTTGTAATAACTTCCTCCAATGAAAGGTTAATCTCAATCTGAAAAAGATGTTAGGATCTTCAAGCGATGAATTATCTAATCTAACGTTGTTTTACAAGGTTTTGGCTAACTTTCCCATTGTTTTCATGCTTGAATGTGCTTAGCTCTCTCTCGCCCGCAGGATATACGGAACCAGGTGCAGGATCTTTAGAGGTGGTCGTGGAGAAAGACAAGGGAAAGAGGTCAGCCAAAGCACCCTGGCGAAAAGAGGATAAAGATCAAATGAAATACAAGTTCCAAGGGGAACCCCTCAACTCCAAGGTCACCACGGATTGGAAGGAGGTCTCATATACAAATATCGAGCACATAGATATTAATGAATTTAAGCAAGGGGTTTGAATCAGCCCAACAACAGAAAATGTGAGAAAGATTAGAAGCAGTGTGTTGGCTAAGGCTGCGGGTTTCCCGCCTACCCTCATTACTCCCAAGCTTGTAATGGCCTACAGGGAGGCATATCAGGAAGAGTCTAGAACAATAGTGGATAGAGATGGGAATGTATTGGATAACTTGTCTACCAAATCAATAGGGAAGGCTTTTCATATCCCTACATTCGGTGAGATGGAGGAAGCATCCAAAGAAGATTCCAAGGAGATGTGGGATGCAGACCCCCTCAAGTGCAAAAAGATCATCAATCAGTACTAGTTGAAAGAAAAGAGGGGCAATGTAGCTAAGGTACCCCAAGAGCTCTTCCGCAGTGACTTCTATGAGGATTACCATGACTTGGTGACCCTATTGAGTAGAGTTACGGGCCTTCCAAATGTTTCCTACTTCTAGGAGTGGATGCTATACTTCATGGAAGAGATCCTCCAAGGAAAAACCAAATTCTACTGGGTAGGAATAATTAGTAATTGCTTGCACGAGCAATTTGTGGCTGTGAAAAAGACCTCACGATTCTACATGACTTCATACTTGGTCTATTTACTGGATAACCAAATGTAATATAGAGGCTTGTTTCAAGCTCTGGATGAGGCTCCAAGCAGGGAATTAAAGTTTTATGATAGGTACCCTCAACTCCAATACAAAAATTTTAAGAAAGACTACTACAAAGTTAATGACACTTTCATAGGCCATGTTATCAGATTGCTTGGGGGCTGACTTCGAACAGAGAGTCTCCCATAGTGCCAATACTTACATCCACCAATTTAGCTTCTTGTTCATACAATTTCTGAAGTTTACCTATATTCAGGCTGAAGGTTTCTCAAAAAAACCATTCAAGCTTCCCCGGTACCCAAATGACCGAATAATATTGCTAGAGCTCTCTCGGTAGTTGTAGTGTGCACATGCCCTCCTAAGCAACAAATATAAGGTGAGGATTCCCTGTTCCCTCTCCTTCGGCCAAGGGATGTACAAGCTCCACACATCCCAGTGTGTAGACCATTCAGATAAAGAACTCATTGAATATAACCTAGAATTCCACACTGCCCGGCTGCGGATGGACCCTTACGACAAGCTCAGGAAGATGGTCGAGCATGAGTATGCCCATATACATGATGATGAGGAATTTTGGGCCAATTGCAAGGATGAAAAAGAAGTGTGAATTAGGTACTACATGCGCATGATGGCATACTTTTTCAAGAAGGTTAACTTGTTCTCGGTGCCAGACCAAGTAGTGGAGGATGAAAATATAGTGATTGATCCTCGATATGGTGCAGCTGCTAATCTCCCACTGCCGCTAATTGACTGGAACGAAGAAGAGGTCAATGACCTCGACATTCTAACAAAGCCAATCGAGGCAAGAACTAAAGAATGGATCGACGAGCAGATTGCCCCATTGAAGCTACAGGGAGTCACCCTAACAGATGGGGAACTTGAAGACGAACCAGGAAGTGAGACTAATAGTGGGACAACTGTTGTCCCATCTGGAGAAACTTCAAAATCTCCTCCCGCCACTAGGTTAAGAAAGAGAAGAGAGACAGTTGAAAGGCAGCCTAAACCTAGGGTATACTCAAGAAAAGCCTTGGAGGGTGAACCCTCCAAGAAGCCAAAGACATCGGGTAGTTTCACAGAGATGCCCACCATCCAGGAGGACTTGCTCCATGAAGGAGAAGGACTAGAAGCCGAACAAGAAAATTCCCCACCTGTCGCCTCTATTCTAATAGTCACCGTTGTTGTTGGCATTGCCACCACTACTGCCACTGAAACTGCCATTATCATTGCCCCTCTACCTGCTTCTTAGGCAATGGTTGCCACTTCTCCACTTGCAGTGGATATCTCAGTCCACCTTGCTTCCACCCCACCCACTGCATAGGTTATGGTAATAGACTCCTCCTCTGCCACTACTTCTCTGCTCTCCTCTTCCTCCATGTCTTCATCAACATCTCTTCCACTGGCTACAACAACAATGCCAATGCCCGCTCTAGCACTCCCAGAGGCCTTCACTCGCCACATGCAGAATATCCCAACAGAGTTGTCTAGGGTATTAATGAACCCATCGATACAAGTTGCCTTGGCACAGTTTGTTGCAAATCTCCCCACTCCTCCTCCTCCAACTGAGCCACCAAAAAATGAAAGCAATGATGCAAATATCAAAATAATTGGAGCGGCAAGAAAGGGAAGTAACAAAATAAATGGAAGAAGTGGACGATACCATGAGCATCCTGAGTACCAGCACCTAGTAATTGATAAAGTGTTGCGTGAGGAGAGGAGGAAGAAACACAATCATCTGAGGAAGACACCAAGGAGCTGGGTACCAATTATATTGTGGAAACTTTTGACCCAGACCTCGAGGAGGAGTTGGCTCAACAGCTCAAGAATGTTGGAGAAGAAGTGGAGAAGCAACCTTCTAACAAGGAGAAGAACGCAGAATAGGAAATGAAGGAGGACACTGGGCCTCCAACTGGGCCGTATGACAAAATCCCCAAGCATGATGAAGAAATGCCTCTTTCAGAAGAGCAGGAAGAGAAAGAAAAGTAGGGGCAAAAATAAAAAGGCAAGCCTCAAGAGGAGGTTGAAACAGAGGAAATCCTAGGAAAGGAACATCATGAAGAACATGGGCACAACCAAGAGGAAAAAGATAAGACCTTTGAAGGGGAGGACAGCCCCAATGACCACACAGTCACCGAATCCCCATGAAAGGAAATTGTCTTCATCAGGGACTCTGATGAAGAAGAAGAAGAGAAGATAGAAAAAGAAGCTCTGGGTGATAAAACAATGGAAATCCAACACACCCGCGAAGAAGGGGGTGATCACGAATCACCAAAAGGGGAATCTTAGATGCCTAAGTGGCTCGAGAAACAACTAGAGAAGAAAACCACAACCCCGGTGGATCCTAAGGCAAGGTTGGAGCCCATCTTGGCTCAAGCCCAAATAAGCACAAAGAAAGAGAAGAAGTTGAAGGTTAGATGCCATCTGACAATGGATGCATCAAGATCCAAAACCATGCAAATAGCCACTCCAATGATGGGAGAAGAACGGGTGAGCTACAATATCTCCACCCTTGATTTAGGAACGACGACAAAAGAATAAAAGATTGACCATCTCCAGGGGTTCGTCGCCACTATCGTGCATCAAATGAACAAAGATAAGACCTCTAAGGAGGAACTAAAAGCAGAAGTAGCTTCTCTAATGGCTTATATTCAGCAATGGTCATCAGTCGAGGAGCTTCCTACCACGTCATCAGTGCTGCCACAATTGTTGTCCAAGGAACATATTGACCAACTGGAAAAGAGAAAGAATTGGACAAAGGCCACAAAGATTGATTTTTGCAAGTCCTCTACAATGGAAATATGGGCATAGGTCATGTTGTAAGAACAACAAATAAGTTCTTGGAGGTGCAAAAGGTACTCAAAGGAATAAGGAAGTTCTGCAATGACTTCCCATGGCTATACAAAATTAGGTATCCCAAGCTTGAGTATAATCTCAAGATACCTAATAAAATCTAGGAGAAGGAATTTGCATTGGTAAAAGATGACCATTGGCTCGTAGAGACTTGGAAACTGATCCTAGACCACAAAAAGGAAGTATTAGAACAAATGCTCCATGAAATAGAACTTGACATTGGTTGGGTCAAGGAGATCAGGGAAGCCTATGAAGAATACCTGAGGCTGATGACAGACTTTGATGTGCCCGCCATCGAGCTAGACCCGGAGAAGATAAAGCCATATTTCCATAAGAAGATGGAGAGCGGGATCATTGATACGCTTACACCTAATTTCATGAGTTTTGTTGCTTGAGCCTTCGTTCAATCTAAGTAGGTGATAAAAAATATGCAGAAATGTGACAAAGACTGGGATGAAATTACCAGCAAATCTCGAAGGTTGAACTTCCAGGTGCTTCAATTTGATATATTGGAGTAGGACAAACTCCAAGAATTGATCATAAAGTTTATGGAATATGCCACTATGAAGAAAAATGAAGGCAACCCAGTCATTGATGACGAGTTCCTCACAAGGCAGCCATAGTAAAAGGGAAATCAGCTACAAGAAAAAAGAGCTACAGTGCTGCCATATGAAGAAAAAATAGGCTAAAGATAAAATGTAATTTTAAATTATAATATATTTGGGGGTAGGTGAAAACCTAATTTGTAGTGAATCTTGGCCACACAATGAGATTAAATCTTGGCCATTCATTTTGCTTTTTGAACACTATAAATAGGGGGTCTCCTCTCATTTTCAAGAGAGAGTTGAGTTGTAATGACATGCTACTAGAATTTTAATAGAAGCTCATTGACTTTGGTGGATTCTTGAGTTCCTTTGCATGTTTCATCATTATTCTTCTCTTAGTTAGCAAATTTAAGCAGATTAAATTTGTTGTTCTTTATATTTTAGCTTGCTTTAGTAGTTTAGTTAATTTTGTGCATTGATATTGAAGAATTTTGTTGTGTGTTGGCAACCTTCCTTGTCCATACTTTTTGCTATTTATTGATGGTAAATAGCTATGTAAAGTTAGTCTAGGCATAAATTGAAAGTTGCACTAAATTTCTATCTTTTATTCATGCTTATGGTGAATGAATGGTTGAATATATGCAGTCCTTAGAAGATTACACTAATTTCATGAGACTGTGAAGTAATCTGGTTAAGTGGAATTCAGTTTTAGGAAGGTTGTTCGCAGTAGGGTCCTCCATTGTCACTGTTCATTGCTAGTTTTAGGTCTAGGAACTTTTTCTCTTCCCTGCCCTATTTCCTTTTTTTATAGTGACTTTGAACAAGGTTCATTGCACATTGTAAAGCCAATTTTGAAATTGAAATAGGAGTCCTAGACTGTTGTTTGAACCTACAACAATTGTGCATCAACTTTCCCATCTCAAGAACTCCTTTGGAGCATCCAATTCTCCTCCAACTTAACTCTGTAAGTCTACCCTGTGATCACAAGCAAAATCACATCAAAACAACTGAGATATTTCAAGCATTGTCATGACCTGACACTCAAGAGACCTTGGGGTGATTTTTAGCAACTTGTTGTTGGAGATTACCTTTCAAGAGAGGTAGTGCATCTACGCACTGCCTATATTGAGAAAGTGCTAAAGCACCCATCAACAAAGATTATGCTTGATACCTTCAACATAGAGAACATCTTCTACCTTGGATTTCCCATCATTATTTATGGTGCCCTTTCCACAGACCTTTGTTGATGAATTATCACCAAACTTGACTGATTCGCCATTCCACATAACAAGATTGATGAATTTTCTTTTTTCATTTATCATATGACTTGAACAACCACTATCAATTACCCAAAAAATTATTTTTCCTTGAGCATGAAATTTTTTTTGGACAACCATTGAGTTTTCAACCTCATTTCTTATTTCCTTGATATGCTCAGTAACATCTTCCTTTTGAATTTTTGATTTTGCTAAATCACTTTTGCAATATTTTTCTACATGTCCAACATTGTTGCAGATTTGACATGTCATATTGACATCCACTAGAGAAGCAAGAGAATTTCTACTTACAATATTTCTCCTATTCATTTCAGTTTTGCAATCTAAAGCCTTATGACCATACTTATTTCAGATGAAACAATAACCAAAACATGCATGATTGAACCTATTTTTTAAGACACTTTTTGTATGTTGAGACCTTCCTTGAGGTCTAATATCAGCATCCAAATTTCCAAACATTTCTTTCTCCAACTCCTTTTTGAGTAAAAGGATTTCTTTCTCAAGCTTTGTGCATTCATTTATCTTGGCTTCAATTAGGGTTTTTTGTCTTTTTTCTCTTTCCTTGCACATTCTAAGTCTTCAAGAGCATAAACAAGTTCACCTTTAAAATCAAATTCACTTCTTCTTCATCCACAATCTTGCTTGAACTTTTAGAGATCATAGTGGCCATGAATAGGGATTCTCCTTCATCATCATCTAATGAGCAATGATCTCCTTCATCTTGAAATTGTTCCTCTTGAACCCCTTGCTACTATTTTCATTTTCTCCAAAAGGACATTTAGATGCATAATGACCAATTCTTTCATAATTAAAACATTTGAAAGGTAGTTTACCTTTATACTTGTCTGATCCCTTTTCTAGCTTCCTTATAATGTTTGCAACTTCTTCCTTAGATTCACTGTGTGAACCAAATGTCCCTTCTTTCTTCACTACTTTAAAAGCAGCTTCTTTTTTATGTGTACCTTGAACTTCATTCCTCATCTCATAGGTGATGAGAGATCCAAAAAACTCTTCCATAGTAAGCTTTGTCATATCTTTGGATTCTTCAATTACAAAAACCTTTCAATCAAACCAAAGGGGGAGAGTTCTCGTAAATTTCTTCACAACTATTAAATCAGTTATATATTCACCAAGACATTTGATTCCATTGACTGCTTAATCTACTCGAAGCAAATAACTCAATATGTTTTCCTCTTATTTCATCTTCAGATTCTCAAACAATGTTCTATAAGATTCCAACTTTGCTTGCTTCACATTGTCATTTTATTCATAGAGATTTTTTAGCTTATCCCATATCTCCTCGGTTGTCTTACACTGTACCACCTTCACAAATTCATAATTTTTTTAACCACTCAAGATGGCATTCTTTGCTTTAGCATTGTTTTCATGATCTTTCTTTGCATTAGTATTAGTAATAGGATGAGCATGTTCAATATAATCATCCTTTGTAGCTCTCCAAACATCATACCCTAGCGAAGTAAGGTATGCTTCCACCCTCACACTCTAGAAGGAATAATTGCTTCCATCAAACATCAGTGCTTTAAAAGAAGACTCCTTATGAACCATGTGTTCTACACCAAGATCTACCTTTAGTTGTTAGGCTACACCAAGGAACTTAAGCTATGATACCAATTGTTAGAACACATAGATATACTAGGAGGAGGGGGTGAATCAACATATCCCTCAATTTAATCCAATTTAATTTCATCTATCAAAACTTATTACTTCCTTAACCAGATAAAGCATTCAAACCACAATCACAAAACCACAACACCAAATTTATGTGGAAAAAACTACAAAGTAAAAACCACAATGAGAAAGCTACTTGGAGCTATTGTCCAAATCCAACCTCACAAAATAAAACAATATTTACAATAGGTTTTGTGGGCTTCAACCCAAAGGAAGCTACAACTCCCTAACACAGTTTTATGACTTCAACCAAAGGAAGTTTACAACTCCCTCCAAATAACAACACTTACAAAATGAGGTCACAACCTCAGCATGCAACACTTGATGAATTTAGGTGATCAACTAGCACCACAACACTTCTACTCAATGATCTATGTTGCTTTTAGCTCACTGAATTTAGCACACTTCCTCACATACACTTCTACCTTTGGCTCACTACCTTCATCACTCACTTATTCACTTATGTCTTCAGCTCACTACCTTCAATACTCTTCATATACTTCTCACATTCACACACATTATTCTACCTTCAAATCATTTCTTTCAGGACATTTCACTTCAAACACATTGAACAACCAACACACTTCAAAAAACAACTTGATCACACACTTGATCTTCCATTTATATCTTTTGCAAGCTTCAAAAAGTTTCTCCTTGTCAACCAAAATAAAATATGTGACATGAAAAGTGCAATGGCCATAAGAAATTCAACTCAAAAAATATGTGGCAAAAGTAAATTGATTGTGGTCCAAGCCAAGAGATAAGGACCTATTTTACTTCTTCACACAATCCCATGTTGGTGCATGCAACAAATACTTGGTGCAAACAACTCAATATACCAGGTCAGCCCAACAAACACTTAACCCTCCATATATTAACTTCAGACCACAAGCGGTACCAAAGAGACTAGAAAAATAATGTGGATCACATTACAAGAATTAAATGATATTCAAAAATATTTCAATGCCCTCCTTTTACAACTCCACTCAATATTATGTTGGTACGGGCAAATAGACACTAGACCGAGCATCACTTGTAAACCTAGAAAAACATAGTCTTGAGATAGAATATTGAAAGTCATACTTTTAGTACATCTTAACACCTAAAATTTGAAATGAGAGAACATATAGGAAATTTTAACTCATCCTCCAAACCGCAAGACCACAACATCAACTATATAGAAATGTGGAGTATTTCTCTTAACAGGTTCCTAACTGCAACAACACAGTCTCACATTGTTAGCTCTAGAAACTTTTGTGGTAACTTCTATGTTTGAAAAATAGGAACATACATGCTTCACACTTGTATCTAACTAAATTACAAACAAAAATAGCACATCTTCAACATCTTAAGCTATTGGCTACAAGAAAATATCTCATACATTTTTCACATCTTATGTAATGTTTTACATCAAAAGACAATGAATACCACATTCACAATATCATTCAACTATTCATGAGAAATATGAGATATAGAAAAATTGTGTACAACAAGCTCATGACATCCATCATCATAATGAACACTTCTGGTCAACATAGTGATTGCAACATATGCAACTATCCACATACTACCACTCTACTGATATCAATGACAACACCTGCAACAATCTCCATTCTATTGACATCAATGAAAACACTTTCAACAACCTTGCAACACAGAGATCATCACACATGAAAAGAACACCAGTTAAGATACACCAAATGAGTGACGAAGTAAAGGATGGGAGCTTCATTAGAATACTATGTTTCTAAAAGATGTTAATGACTCTATGTGTGAATAGAATAGGATTTCCATCCTAGGAACTTTGTACAAGCAGAGGCAAAGGCATGTCAAAACCACTTGAAAGTTCTTGTTGATTGGACACTACCTATTATCCATCATGTTCTTCTAGGAAAAACCTGCTACATATTCAACAAAGACACTAGTAAAGCAAGTGTGGGGGTGGTCTAATAGTGGAATGGGCATGGAAGGGTCTATCTATAAAGAAAAAAGATTCTACACCCAGTTCAAGTCGCTATTCTCCACCCCTACCATAGACAGTAGACGCAACCCATTCCATAACATACTCTAGTGATGTAGTCTCGGGCCGACTAGGATGACTATAGTGATGCAGTCCATATTCTATACGTAACATGAGTGTTGCACTCGAGGAACCCCAACTATTATAAAGAAAGGGTAACCGAATTGAATTCATTTCAACATGAAACTTCTATTCACCTTGGAACAATTAATCTATCTCTTGTATTTAATATAACTCCACTACTTCTCCCACCCACTCAAGAGGGTGGAGATTATATTAGTCAAGTGGAGGAATTATAAGCGAGGTGGGTGGGTAGAAGATCTAGGGGGGCACCCATCTTGGGAACTATAATCAAGGTGGGTGGGAGGTAGAAAATTTGGGAGGGTGGAAGGCTATAGTTCTAGACTAATCCTATATCTGGGGGTTTGCCTAGAACCCCCGAGTATCATAAGGTTCTCAATGATAGGTGGAGCATTAAAACTCAATCAGTGCTTGATTCCATTTGGAACGATCTATCTGGTCCCTCCTCTTCTCTTTCCCAAGCCAAATCTACCCTTTAATCTAACCCTCCCATCAATTTTTGGATTCGATACATAAGTCAACTGCTTGTTGGATAGGAGGAATAAGGAACCAACCTCTCTACTCCTTCCTCATCAAGGGTCCCGTACTAGTATCAATTTTGGGTATCTCGACAAAGATGCAAAATATCAATATCAAATGTAATGGATCCACTAGTTGGGACTTATCCAAGAAACATACCTCTTCTTATCAGTCGAGTGATTCTTTGCATCCCTCTTGATGGATAGATAGTCAATTCCTCCCAACATGAAGCTAGCCTTCCACATAATCCTATCACCTCATAACCTATTGTCTCTTTGTTAGTTGGGGATGGTACCAAGCTCAGTTGATCTGATCTGGGATTCAAAAGTTTGGATGGAGTAGGGGAGGCAATCCCATTCAACAGTGGAGGAGCACTCACTAATGAAGAAGCTATCTAGTCATCCCTTATCCCTCTCATCGGATCAAGGAGATCCCTCCCATCCACCCACCACCCTACTAGAACCAGCAAGGTGACCTAGAAACAACTAGAATTCTCTCCCACCAAGAAGATATAGAGATAAATTCTCAAAATTAGAGATTGATTCTCCAACTATATCCACACCCCACCCTGAGTGGGAGGAGGAAGTGGAGATCGATTCTCTAAAAAGAGAGATTGATTCTCCTATATCCACCCACCCACCCCATTTTTCTATAGCCTCCCACCAACTATGATTCCCTCTCACCTAGGAACTATAGGTGTTGGGATTTAATTCCTTTCATCAATTTGTCCCTATTGGTTGTGGGGTAGTGATGTTTCCCAATTGGTTAGTCAACTAAACTCTTGCATGTTGTGCCGAAATATTTTAGAATCTTATCGATGAAAACAATGTAAGTCTTCATTTGAATGAGGAATGAGTGTGTCATCTATTATTCATGGAATACCATATTCGTTCATCCAAGGAAGGTATCAGATCAGAGAAAGAAACAAAGAAAAAAGGTTAAGCCACCCTACAAAGCTTTGATATGAGGGTTCTTTGTTTTTTGAAGAGATGAGGAGGGAGGTATCTATCGGTGTCAAGGAGGCCTTAATTTTTTGTGGAATACCTAAGTAAAAATAATATAAGGATGAAAAGTGTGATAAATCCAAGTCTGAAGGGATCTAAATCTCCTAAAAATTCTTAACTTATTTGCTAGAACTGTGGTAAGCTTGGACATTTCTATAAGGAGTGCAAAGAAGAAAAGAGGAAATTTGATTTTTTTTTGAGTTTGAGAAAGAATATGGTGATATATTCATTGTAGCTTTGGCCACTTATGTATGTAATGCACATGGTTAATTGAATCAGGTGCATCTTTCTATATGACCTCTAATAGAGATCAGTTTTTTGAATATGGAGAATTTGATGGAGGTAAGGTGTACTTGGGTGACGATTCTTATTTAAACATTGTTGGTCATGATAAACTTAGAATCAAGTTTCCTGATGGTATAATAAAATGATTAATGGTGTGTTGCATATCCTTAGATTTTCACAAAATTTATTATTTGTGAGAAATATAATAGATGTGGGTGTGTAGGTAGTCTTTTCTTATACATGATGCAAGATGGTTAGAGGTGCAATAGTACTTTTTTGAAAAGTGAGTTTATGGTTATTTCATTGGAAAAGGTGAGGGTTTCACCTTCAAAAAATGGTCATGGCTAATTGTTGAAAATAAGGTGGAACTAAGTTGCAATATTAACTTATGTATGTGTATTCAAATATGAAAATAAGATTTCCAAATCAGATTATATGTATGTGATCGCACATTCGCCATAATAGAAAAATCAGCAAATAAATATGACACCATATTTATGTGGAGAAACCTTTTCAAGAAAAAACACCACATGAGAAAAGAGGGCAAGTATATTATTTATCTTCACAAGAGAGATACACCAAAATACACTTCCTTGCTGATCTCCTACAACCTAGATGCTTCCATACACCTACAAATAACACAAGATAATAATACCATCTCAAGGCTCTAATTTTTAGAAATTGTGGGAGGAAAAACCACAATGGTAAACTGAAACAAGAGGTACCAAAACAATTTGCAAAAACCCATGCCCCATCCTTTTAAATCTAAGATTCATGATAATAAATTAATTAATATACACAAGGCTTCAACATGGGCACCTAACCCCTAATCAACATGTACACAAGGCTTCAACATGGGAACCTAACCACAATGGTAAACTGAAACAAGAGGTACCAAAACCATTTGCAAAAACCCATGCCCCATCCTTTTAAATCTAAGGTTCATGATAATAAATTAATTAATGTACACAAGGCTTCAACATGGGCACCTAACCCATAGCCCCTTCAAATTTTAGCATTCAAGATACTCCAATGATTGTTTCACTTCTAGATGGAGAACCGATGGAAACTTGTTTCCCTCCAACTTGACACCCCACTCAAGACCCTTCACATTCCCAATATCAACACATAGGAAGGATAATTTTTTCCTCTAGTGATGTGTAACCTCCACCAATATTAAATTTCCTTTTGAAAATATAATTACAATATGCTAATATTAAATACATTTTTCACATATCCCCTAGGTCGCTTTCCAAGAAACATGGAGACAAAATAATGACATAGGTTTGCAATGTAAATGTCACCTAACCTAAAATTCTCCCACTCAACATTACACATTGCAATTGCATCCAAGAAATACAAATAATAAATCAAGTACAATGATCAAGTCCCATGGCCTTCTTGCACCAAGAGAACTTATCCATGATCATTGGCTTCGTAAGAGAATCTACAACACTATCTAAAGTGTCAACCTTATGAATCAATACCTTACCATTATCAACCATCTCTCACACAAAGTGATACTAAACATCAAAATTCTTAGTACAAGCATGATACATGGGTATTTTGGCCAAACAAATAGCATTGTAACTGTCATATCCAGTCCTTACTTCCTTATGTCAATCAAAACCAATTCCATTACCAAGCATTTTTAACCATACCACCTCCTTCAAGGAATGTATAGAAGCCATATACTCTACTTCAATGGTGGATAAAGAAACTATAGGTTGCATCTTACTCATCCAAATCACTGCACCTCCAAACAAACTAAATACATAGCTACTAGTGGACCTTCAAATATCCAAGTCGCTTGCCCAATCTACATCAAAAATCTATGTAAGTTCAATGAATTGACCACATCATCAATACCATGATAAACCAAATAATAATCTGAAGTACAATGCCAATATTCAAATACCCTCTTAACAAAATTATAATACTCTTTACTAGGATTAGACATAAATCTGCTTAGAACTCGCACTGCATGGGTTATATCTGGTCTAGTGTAAAATATTGCATACATTAAACTACCAACGACACTAGCATAAAGAACCTTAAAAATATCCTCAAAATCATCATCACGATTAGGACACATATCTAAGCTCAAATTAGTACCAACTGGAAATGGAATATTAATTGGCTTACAATCATGCATATTAAACCTTTGCAGAATTGTATCAACATACTTACTCTAACTTAACCAAAGCTTTTTGTGAGCTTGATCTCTATTCATTTCCATCCCAAGAGTAAATTTTTCAACCCCAAGTTCTTCATATCAAATGTTCCAAAAATATATTTCTTGAGCTCCCTAATCATCACCTTACTATTACCCATGAACAACATATCATCAATATACAAAACAATAATTAGAATATGATCATCAAAAACTTTAATGTATACATAATGATCCTCTTCACTCCTAAGAAAACACAACTTCAATATAAAATAATCAAACTTTTGGTACCACATCCTAGGAGAATATTTCAAACCATACAAATATCTCTTCAATCTTCAAACCAATTATTCTTTTCCTTTCACAACAAAACCATTAGGCTATCACATATAAATTTCCCCCTCAAGATCCCCATGCAAGAAAGAATTTTTAACATGTATTTTCTCTATCTCAAAAGAATAAGTGGCGCCAATAGAAAATAGGAATCTAATAGAAACAATTTAGCAACAAGAGAAAATTTCACCAAAATCAAGCCCATTTATCTAGGAGTAGCCCTTAGCCACTAATCGGGCTTTGTATCACTCTAACCAACTGTCTACACCAAATTTATTTTTAAATACCCACTTGCAACCAATGGGCTTCCTTTATTTGGGAAAACTAGCAAGATGCCAGGTGTCACAACTATCCAAAGCCATTAGCTCCTCCTACATGGCCTGCAACCAAGACTCACTTTCCTTTGAAGAGAGAGCCTCCCTAAAAGATCTAGGTTCATCGTCAATACTCAAAAAAGCAAATACATAATGATAATTTAATGGGCTATACCTATCAACTAGATTTTATTGCCTTGCGGATCTCCTCAAGGTAGGAGTAATGGTCTCTACCTGTTCTTCATTTGTGTTCTCATCTTGCACATATTTTGAACTATCTAAACCCTCTTCTTCTTCTCCATCTTAGGTCCATCTAATTGTTCTTCCACATGTGCATCTTCTTGCTTCTTAATCTTTGTCTTGAAGTGCATTGTCTTTGTCTCATCTTTCTCTGTTGGTTGTTCTTCTCCTAAGTAAGCTCTAAATTCCCTAAAAAGCATATCTTTAGACAAAATTATTTTATGGGTTAGAGGATTCCAAATCTTATAACCTTTTACATTCTCACTATAACCAACAAAGATGAATTTATATGCTTTTGGTTCCAATTTGGATCGCATCTCTTGAGGCACATAAATAAAAGACTCACAACCAAATACCCTTAAGTGTGAAATAAAAGGATTTTTACCTATCCACACTTCATAAGGATTTTTATCAACAACAGATAAACAAGGAGATCTATTAATCAAATAACAAGCAATACCATCTACTTCTACCCAAAAACATTTATCAAGCTTAGCACTACTGAACATACTCCTAGCACTTTCCATTTTGGTTTGATTCATTCTTTCTACTACCATATTTTATTGGGGAGTAAAAGGAGTTGTCTTTTTTTACTAATACCTGCATGCTTAAAAAAATCATCAAATTATTTGGAACAATATTCACCCTCATTGTCAGACCTCAATGTACTTTTATCTTCTTCTTTTTCAACTAAGGCCTTAAATTCCTTAAACTTAGTGAAAATTTCATATTTTGAATGCATAAAATAAATCCAAGTGTATCTTGATACATCATCAATGAAAGAGACATGATATTGAGATTTACCCAAAGAGTTAGCATCCACTGGTCCACATACATCCAAATGAATGATCTCTAATAATTTATTTGCCTTATTAGTTCCACTATAAAATGATGATCTATTTTATTTTCCAAAAACTCAATGTTCACAAAACTCATTTTTACCAATAGAATAATTAGAAATACCATCAACCATATTTTTGTTTAGAATATTCTTTAAGTCCCTTTTCACCTATGTGACCCAATCTATGGTGCCACAACATACATGCATTTTCAATGTTAGTTACATTGACAGAGTTACATAAACTAGAGGAATTTAGCCTAAATAAATTCTCTATCCAAGATCCTTTAGCTATCACCAAACTCCCTCTTACCAACCTAAAACCAAATTTATTGAATCTCACATGCATTCCATAATCATTCAACTTGGACACTAAAAGTAAATTTATTGCAAGTCTTGGAATATGAAAAACATTATCAAGATTTTTAATCCTCCCACCACTGAAACACAACTTTACCTTTCTCTTACCAATAATCCTCTTTGTGTTGTTGTCACCAAGGAAAACTTCTCCATCATATTCTTTGTAATTAGTAAACCACTCCTTGCGAGGATTCAAATGGTAGGAGCAACCTGAATCAATAAGCCAATCATCACTAATAGTGTCAGTTGAAATAAACAAAGCATCATAATCATCATCAAAGGAATTTTTTGTGGAGGAATAAAAAATTATTTTTCTTATTCCTAAATTCCTTCACATGCCCTTTTTTACCACAATTCCAACACTTTACTCTTTTCTAGGGGTTGTAGAACATCCTCCTCTTATTATTCCCTTTAGGACCTTTCTCTTTGGACCTACCTCTCACATGTAAGGCATCTTTGGAGCCAATATTCATGGAATTTATCCTCGTAACCTCTGAAAGAATAATGGAGATCATGGAGTCCATCTTTGGTTTTGCATTACCACTACTTATGGTAATAATTTAATTTCCCCAAGATTCAGGTAAAGAACAAAGAAATAATATGAATTTATATTCATCTTCTATTTTAACATCCAGGGATGTAATTTGACCTATAATAAGATTAAAATCATTTAAATGATCTACAATAGATTCACCTTATTTCATTTTTAACGAATATAAACATCTTTTGAGATATAAATTGTTAGACAAACTTTTAGTTTGATATATCACCTATCCTTTTCCACAACTTATGTGAATCATCTTCAGTGGAAACATTCAAAAGGATGAAATCCGTAAGAAACAACTGAATGGTTCCTTGTGCCTTCTTGTCTAACTATTACCAATATTCACTCATTGCAACTAGTTTACTTTATTGTAAAATCGACAACCACTAATCTCTCTCTTCAAGGAGATCCTCCATCTTTAATTTCCATGTCTCCTAGCCCATTCCATTAAAATTCTCAATATCTTGGCGAGAGGTAGAAGCCATGGTATGCAATATTCTTCACAAATCTGCAATATACTACAAAAACAAAATCTCCCACTACAACCAAAAAGCCTCCAACACTTAAGAGAATTGTATCCCCTTCTAAATAGAACCATTAGCTCTAATACCAAATGTTGAAAACAAGGTTAAACTAAGTTGGAATATTAACTTATTTATGTGTATTAAAATATGAAAATTATATTACCAAATCAGATTATATGTATGTGATTGCACATTCACTATAATAAAAAAATCAACAAACAAATTAGGAGAAACCCTTTCAAGAAAAAATTCCACACGAGAAAAGAGAGAAAGTATATTATTTATCTTCACAAGAGAGATACACCACAATACACTTCCTCTCTAATCTCCTACAACCTAGATGCTTCCATACACCTGTAAATAATACAAGTTGACACTAAAATCTCAAGGATCCAATTTATAGAACTTGTGGGAGGAAAAACCACAATGGTAAACCAAAACAAGAGGTGTCAAAACAACTTGCAAAAACCCATGCCCCATCCTTGGAAATCCAAGATTCATGATAATAAATTAATTAATGTACATAAGGCTTCAACACGGGTGCCTAAACCATAGCTCCTCAACTTCTAGCATTCAATATGCTCTGATGAATATTTAGGTTCCAAATGGAGAACTAATGGACACCTGTTTCCCTCCAATATTGGTGCCCCACTCAAGAATCTTCACATTCCCAATGTGAATGCCTAGGAGGGATAATTTTTTCCTCTAGTAATGTGTAACCTCTACCAACATTAAATTTCCTCTTTAAAGTATTATTACAATATTACCAATATTAAATAGATTTGACATGTCCCCTAGGACACTTTCCAAGAAACATGGAGACATAATAATGTCATAGGTTTGAGACATAATAATGGAGACACTTATGAGTACCCATGGGTGCACTTTCTTCTGAATTAAAATCACCTATAGAGAAGACTATGTTATGACACCAGAGACTTGGCCACATTGGAGAAAAGGGTCTAAGAAACTTGGAATATAAAAACCTTGTTGAAGGGTTGACTAATTATAATCTTGATTTTGATTTTTGTGAGTATTGCATTAATGGTAAATAAAATCATGTTCAATTTTACTCAAGTTCTCATAAATCTTGTGGTGTGTTGGATCTTACCCATTCTGATTTGTTTGGTCATGTATGATGGGTTCATCTATTAGCCTATTTTTTGTTGTCTTTATGCATACTTTCAGACATTATTAGACAATCCTTTCAGACATGTTACTTAAATTTTGGGTCCCTCTCTAAAAATTGGCACCCCATGTCAAAATTTCAGTTAAGTCTTAGGCCGATCGTGTTTTATTAAGTGTCCCTAACCTGGGTGGTGTTTTCACTAGTTTTCCTAACTTCCCATTTTACCGCCTTTGCCCTTTTACTTCTCCATTTTCTTAAGTTGAGTGATGTTTTAGGGTATTGTTGTAACTTCCCAAATACTCTAAGTGAGTCTTTCAAATGTCCAGCGGTGCGTACTTAAGGTTCATGAACTTGTTAAAAATATTATTGGTGATAAGCTTCGAAGTCTTTCAAGCTGGGCGGGAATTAAAGTAGTTTCCAAAACTCCAGCAGTGATTTGTTCAATTTTACAAACCCCCCATATTACCGTTGACGTACAATTTCAAAGAAATTAAAGAAATCATAGTGCAGTTTATTTTATTTAAAAGTGCATTCCAGATAAATGATAAGCCATTTATACAAACTGAATAAATAGATGTCATTCAGATACAGAGAATTAAGCCAAAATCAAAGAAAAAATTGTTCATAAAAAGAGAGGCGACACCAGATATACAAAACAATATATTTATTATATATATAGTGGTAGAAATATAAAATTCTCTATCAATTACAAAAAGGTGCTAAACAGTATTAGAACAATGATTTCTTCATGCATGAAGGCCAAACATCAACACACAGATCGCTTCCACCACCACCTGGAGGTGCTCTATCTAGGCAAGTGATAGCAAGTTCTCATGAGACTGTAGAAATTGGGAAAATAGCCCCATGTTGTTCCTCACCAACCCCACACGAAGAAGGGCTACTTCCTCTTCAATGGATTCTAGGTCACGATCGTAATACAAATGGTGTCACCCACTAGTCTGCTTCATGGGTAGTTGTTGAGACCAGCAATGGCTACATTCACTCAATGGAGAAACTTTGGTTGAACCAGTCGCTTTGTTGCTCTCATTCCCCAGTCATGACACCTGAAGGTGTGAATAATAGTGTACACAAAACACTTCAGGAGCATTGCATTATGCACATGCACCTGGTTCAGGAACACCTCTCCCAGTATGTTATGCAACACTTCCTCTTCAATTTCACTCTAGACAATGAAGACCTCCTTCAACTGGTCAGATAAACACTTGAAGAGGGGGTTGCATTCAATCTCTTCAATGACTATGAAGTCATTCATGGACACTTTGTCACTATAAGCACTCACCATGTTTGACACTTCAGGTTGGCAAAGTGATGTGGTACATGTTGAATTTATAGAAGGTTGGCGAGAAATTTGAGTTGAGGATGATCAAGGTGATAGGATGGCAACGCAGTTTAAACTAATTGTTCCTATGATTGGAATTTAAGTTATATATTCCCAATTGATTGTCTTGCTAGACATCTTGCACATGTGTTTCCATTGCACCTCTGTGACAGTAATTTAATGCTTAATTTGTGAAGCATGTAAACTGGTCAAGAATTGATGGCCACGGGGTAGGAGTTTAATCAAGAAATGCTCAAAAATTGCTTGAAGTCTTATCATTAGCAATGTAATCATTCTGGCTATTTATTATTTCCTGATCATCAGTTTTCAAGATGGGAAATTAGGCAGCAAGAAAGTGTTACTACAACTGATCGGTAACCGTCAAGAGAGGAATACCACCCCTATATCTAGGTAAAGAATCATTCAACAAGGATTTGATTCTTGGAGAGTACAATGTGTTGTAGTCAAGGGAGGAACATTTGATTTGCTTTGAGTTTCATTTAATTTTTTATTGCAATAACTCTCAATCTGTGAGTTGTGGGTTGAATGTAATGTTGATCATATTGACCTGTGAGTCATCTACATAAATAGAATATATTTTTTGTGTGAAATCTATTCGACTGCATTTATTTCATCTATTGCAATTATGAAGTCTCTCTTTTTTGTTTACATTTGCATTCGTCATTAGTCAATATAGTCTATGAGCTAATTGATTAATGATCTTTTAGAATTTATTTCTTATAATTAGTTGCATTTTTTTGGGCTAATGTTTGTCGCCTTTACTGCTTTCTGGTTAAAAGCACATTTATTACCCATTTAGATCATATGAGGGAGCTGTACCTCTCAATTTAGAGGAAAGCCACAAACACAATTATGGCCTTTCCAAAGCTGTTAGCTTGGCATCAGTGCTTATCAAGCAAGAGAGTCATTTATTATAGGCATATTTATCAAGGGCCAACCCATTTGTTAACAGGACAATACTCCTATACTATGCTATCTTTTCATGCTTATTACACAACCTTGGACCTAAATTATAGTAATGGAAATATAGTTATGATATAATAGCATTGCATGGTTTATATGTGAGTGTACAAAATATGGATGGAATTTTGTACTTAATCATGGTAGTTAGCTTTGTACAACGAAACAGCGGAAGTTCCAGATCAAGTTGAATGTAATAACTATCATATGGAGGCACCTGATGGAGTTAGTAGTGCATCATTATGACAAGTTAATAAGGATCTGAGAAGAAGAATTCTTTTGTTGATAGGATTCTGGATAGCTGTTTGTGTGTTTTACATGTAGATTTCTTTTACAGGGTTTCAATTCTAATAGAACTCTTATTTCTTTTTAGTTATAGTTTGAACAATTCAATATTAACTATATACTCTGATATCTAGGAGTTGTAGTTAATGATTGTAGCTAGGAGTTATGCTTAGAATAAACTCCCTTGTGCTTGTATATAGTCGGTGGTGGATTCCTTAAATCAGTTAGTTGATTTTCAATAATTTGTTATCAGTTACTTTCAGTTTTCAATTATCAATTACAAACATGATTATTTAGAATAATTTCTTTGAATACAATCCATGAAGAATATTTTGCATAATCTCTTGTGATGTGTAATGAATGAATTTCAATTTTGTAGAAGTTGATAATCCAACTTCACAAATCCCAATGAACACCTGCAAGCAAATAACCTATCACCAAAGGAGATCAAGAGACACAAGAATGGTGCTCTACAAGCATGAAGAAAAAATGCATTACCCGAGAAGTTAATAATTACAAGGAGATCAAAACCCTAAAGGTGAGAACCCTAGGAAGAGGATTAAATTAGCATGTGACAAGTGTCAAGATCATAATGAACAAGACAACATGACTAATTTAATAATGCAAAAATAAAGATTCCCAAGTTTAGCTTAAGTGAAATAAAGTAAAGGTGACTTAATTAATTAATCAATAAGATTAAATTAATCAAGAAAACAACCTATTACTCTAACACCCCCCATTAAGATGAACTTAGGGAGAAGCTAAGAAACTAAGGACAAAAATGCATGAAAGCAAAGATGGGTCCCGACAACTAAGCTAGATGAGGTACCCATGTACAAATGTAAAAGATCTCTCACAACAAGAGAAAAGGAGAAAACCTCATGGGAAAAACTCCTCTCCAAAAGAGAGAAATACAAGTGAAGGACTAAGAAGCCTCCAAACAAGAGTGAAGGACAAAGAAGCCTCCAATCAAGAAGAAATTGTCCCAAAAGATAGGAACAAAGGATGAACATGGAAAACATCACTAAAGCATAAAGAAGCTACAAACACTATCGTAGAATTACTGCTGAAATGTTGAAAGAAAAATCCCTCTATGAAACAAATGATGATCAGGATCAAGAAGACAAGAATCTGCATGAGTGCCCTCAATGACACTACTCGAATCTGATGGAAAACTAAGGCAAAACATCTGGAACTCGAAGATACATATGGCACAAGTACCAATAGTATAAAGAGTTGATCAAGTGAAAATGGAAGGTCACCTCCAGAAATAGGAATGCATGAATGTCCATATGGTAAGTGCTCCATCTCACTGAAATGCATGGGTAACTAGCCGCTGCTTCCGCCTAGTACATAGGAACAAATATTGTATACATAGCTCACTCCAACGCGAAACCAAGGAAGCATTAGCACCAACAACAGTAGAAACCCCCCCATAATGCTAACAAGGGAGAGGTATGACAAGTACATTGAAACTAAATGCCTGAAAGTAGTGCATGAAGAGGAACCAAGAACATTTGAAGGTGTTGTCATGAAAGTACAAGCAGATATAAAAGATGTGAAAACAAGTCACATATGCATGAGAAAGGTATGAAGGAAAAACAAAGGAAAACATCAACCCCCATGGAACTTTATATCATAGTGTGAGTACAAAAAGGCACAAAGTGATGTGCAAGAATCCCAATACTACACATACAAAGTTGAGGCACTTTATTTCAGTGTGTTTACAAATGATAAATACATGCAATGTGAGCCCATAAGGTCCAAAAAAGACTACAATTGAGAAGAAGGATTTCTGGAAAAAAAAAATCAAAATTGGAAACCACCTGCAACACTGTGAAGAGCTCGGAACAAGCTTTTCAACTATATCTCGTTTGCCCATTTTTGACATCGTATGCAAAAGTTATGCCAAAAACACTAAAGGCAACTCTAGAAAAGAATATCTGACTTTGATTGGAAATAACAGGGACTTGAGAAAAAATCTCCAAAAAATACTTGCACCCCTGAAAATTACTCTGAGTCCTCTTTCCAACGATATCTCGTTTGCCCGATTTCAACACCGTGGGCAAAATTTATGGCCTCTGGAAGAAAAAACTCTCAAAGGGAAAAAAAAAAAAAGACAGTCACTGCATTAAATTTGACGGCCAAACGACGGTCATAGCAAAACTACGAGCCTATAAATGACAACCATATGGCCATCACAACATTTTTACAATTTGCCTTATTTTAAAAAATTGTTTTAAAAAATATATATATATACAATGATTTTTTTTTTTTAACAAAAAAAAAATTATGGTGGGGAGGCACATGGGCCACCCCCACTGCTCGCCTCATTGGGCATAGGTACCTTTGCGCATGGCTGCGTAGGTACGGACCTACGCAGATCTTGTGCAGGGCACCTCCCCTTAATTTATTTTTTATTTTTTTAAAAAAAAATTGTAAAGCTTTAGAAAACAAAAAAAAAAAAAAATTGATACAATTAAAAACTATTTTTTGCAAAATATATATATATTTTTATTTTTTTTGACGAAATTTTTTTACCTTGAAATGCATGCGAGGTCGTATGGGGCCGTACAACAAAAAAAAATTCCTCAGAAGTCAACTGCTTAGATTTTGACAATTTCACAATCGATCTTAGGGTTTTTGGCTACTGTGGACACAATGGTGAGGTCCATTTGGGCTCAAAATGCCTCGAAAAATTAGGCACCCCCTGGATCTGGAAAATAAGGCCTTTCTTTAAACCCTCACAGATCTGACAAATAGAAGCCAAATTTGACAAAACAAAGGTCAATCTCGACTATTCTGACAGCTCTGGATTCAATGGAGAGGTCTGATTTGACCCTGGATGCACTATTAAACTACTTCAAGGCAAGATCTCACAAAAAAGGAACAAGAAGCTTACAGATCTAGAGCTCTGATACCATGTAGAAGTTGATAATCCAACCTCACAGATCCCAATGAACACCTACAAGAAAATAACCTGTCACCAAAGGAGATCAAGAGACACAAGAATGGTGCTCTGCAAACATGAAGCAAATATGCATTACCCGAGAGGTTAATAATTACAAAGAGATCAATCCTTAAGAAAGGAGATCAAAACCCTAAAGGTGAGAACCCTAGGAAGAGGATTAAATTAGCATGTGACAAGTGTCAAGATCATAATGAACGAGACGACATGACTAATTTAATAATGCAAAAAAAAAGATTCCTAAGTTTAGCTTAAGTGAAATAAAGTGAAGGAGACTTAATTAATTAATCAATAAGATTAAATTAATCAAGTAAACAAACTATTACTCTAACAAATTTCACTTGGATGTATAGAATATGATATTTAGATTTGGTTCTAGTTAAGTGAAGACAACCACTTGAGCAGGCCACTCAAGGTAACTATTCTTCACTACATTTATAGTTGTTTATTTCCATTAGTAGTTATCTTGATTTATCATTACTTCATAAATTGCATGCAAGTTAGAATAGATTCTCATACTTTTATTATCAATACTGAATGTTTATGAGCATGAATGCATTTAGTTAACCTGTAGTACTCTAGAGTTTAGAATAAGTTTAGTTACTAATTTTGATTAGTTTTGAGTTAGCTTAGTAATTCTTTGTTAGAAACAATGCAGTTATAGGTTAAGTTGTTGCTTTGATTCAGTTCAGTAATTCTTTGTTAGCAGCAATTCAGTTATAGGTTAAGTTGTAGGCACCCATAGCCATTAGCGCTAGTTTGATTATTTCACTATTATGCAATTCTGTGATTTTCTAGCAAGTAGAATACTTTAAATAGGATAACCTAGGTAGCCTTAGGTCACTAAAGGTACATACAATGCAACACCATCACAAGTTTACAAACCTTGGTTGACAATTTAATGTAGTCTTTACAATGTTGAATGGACTGTTCAACTAGTCATACCTCTAAATTGTGTAGTTTTTACCAAGTTTACAAGACACTAGTTTAGAATCTACAATGTACTTCCATTAGAAAATCCACATATTATGTTCCATTCATTGATGATTATAGGAGGAGATTCCTACATATTTTCTAAAGAGTAAATATGAAGTTTTTAGTCGATTTAAAGAATACAAAGTAATGGTTGAATTTCAAGCTAGAAAGTAAATAAAATATTTGAAGACTAAAAATGGTAGTGAATTTTTCTCTAATGATTTTGATAGATTTTGTAACTATTTTTGTATTTTGGGACAAAAGAAAAATTTGTATTCTTCACAACAAAATGGAGTTGCAAAAAGAATGGCATGGTATTGATGGAGAAGGCCAGGAGTATGCTTTGTGGTGCTAGTCTAGAACAAAGGTTTTGGTTTGAAAATTTTGTAACTATTTGCTACCAGATTAATAGCTCTCCTTCATCAACTTTTGTTGATGAAATTCCTATGGAGACATAGCTGGGTCAAGCCTTCACTAAGACATCTTAGCATTTTTGTCATGAGGTATATGCACATGTGCCAAAGGTGAAGAAAACTAAGTTGGAGAACAAGACTATGAAATGTATTTTCATCAAATATAGTTATGGTGTGAAAGGATACAAGCTTTGGGATCTTATTGCATAGAAGGTAATATATAGAAGTGTTATTTTTAGAGATGATAAGTCTTCTTTTGTTACCTTATAGGAAATATTTGATTCAACTTCTTTCTACACCTAGGAAGGCTGAGCTGAGACCCCTAGATAGACAAGAATTTGATGAAATCTCATCTAGCTTTGAATATTCAGAAGAGGATGAAGAACCTCCAACTTAGCTTTTTTGAAGGTCTACAAGGCATAGACAACTATCTGAAAGGTATCCACATGATGACTGGAGATGTATTTTTGCTTTGAATACTAACATAGATGAACCTAGATTTGTAGAAGATATATTATGTATGAATAATGCACAATCTTTTAAGCTTGCTATAGATGAAGAAATGCCAGCTTTGAAAAGAATGATACATGGGATCTAGCTTCATTACCTAAAGGAAAAAAAAATTGGTAGTAAATGGGTGTTCAAGAAAAAGATTAGTTCATATGGAGGCATTGAGAAGTACAAAGCATAGTTGGTTGCAAAAGGTTACTCTCAAATTGAGGGTGTTGATTATAATGAGATATTTTCTCCTATTTCAAAAATGGCATCCATTAGATTTTTTATTTCTATCGGTGTTTCTTATGATCTAGAGGTTGAGAAAATGGATGTGAAAATAAATTTCCTTCATGGTGATTTGGAGGAGGATATTTATATGGCACAACTAGAGCACTATGTGGTGAAAGGCAAAAGTAATTTGACTTGTAAATTGAAGAAATATTTGTATGGCCTCAAAAGAATTCCTAGGATATGGTACCAGAAAGCTGATACATATGTGTTGAGTTTGGGATTTGAGCATTCTAAATCAAATCATTATGTTTATTATAAAAATAATAGTGATCATTTCCTGTTATCACGTTATATTTTGATGATATGTTATTTATTGGTAAATAGAAAGGAATGATTTTAAAACTAAAGTATCAAATTGTAGATAAATTTGAAATGAAAGATCTTGGTGTAGCTAACCACATTCTTAGGTTGGAAATTAGAAGAGATAGAGTGAATAGAAAGCTATGTCTTAGCTATAGTAAGTATGTCAATTCAATTTTATAGAGTTTTAACATGCAATATTTTAGACCATTATATGTTCCTTTTACAGTTGGAATGAAGTTATCTTCTTCAAATTTTCCAACATCCCCATCGGAGATGGAAGACATGAGCAAAGTGTCTTACCAGAGTGCATTTGGAAGTTTGATAAATGCTATGGTCTACACTAGACCAGACATTACCCAAGCAATGGGAGTCCTTTCTAGATATATTTCTAATCCTAGTAGAATTTATTGGGATGCAGTTAAAAGAGTTTTCATATATTTGCAAGGTACCTCAAAGTATTCATTATGTTATCATAGTAATTTTATAGGATACAAGCTTTCCCTTGATATTCATGATTATGTGGATTCATAATGGGTAGGTGATGTTGATAGTAGATGATCTACTGGTGCTTATGTGTTTACTTTATTTGGTGGTGCAATCAATTGGGTGAGTACACAATAGGCTATAGTTGCTTTATCTACTATTGACGCTAATTATATGACAACTACTCACGCTTATAAAGAATCCATTTTGCTTAAGATATTGTGTTCAAATATTAGAATAAAATAAGGTGAAATCTGATAATTTATTGTAATAGTCATAGTGTGATTTTCTTAGCTAAGAACTTGACATTTCATGCTAGAACCAAGTACATTGAGCTATAATATCATTTTGTTAGAGATATGGTTGAGGATGGCATAGTGAAGCTAGTTAACATAGAGACTTTGATGAAAGTCGTATATTCTTTAACTAAGCATGTGAGCAAAGAGAAGTTCAAATGGTGTTCAAAGTCTATGGGCCTTTTGGGCCTTAGCAATTAAATCATTGCATATATCCTCTCATTAATATTTTAAAGTGTTTGAAAAGTGGGATAATGTTAGAAAAATGATTTCTCAACATTACAATTATAATAGGTTAATATATTGAGTATGGGGGGGTTTGGGGGCTACACACCCCTGTGGAGATTTGGAGGCAACACCTTGAAAGCCACATTATATATATGTATGTATGTATGTACATGTATATATTATCATTGTAAATATGGACTATTCATCCTTAGGTTAGAGATCTTATGGTAGAGATTTTTTTTCCTTTTCATGCCTTAAAAGGCAACCCTATTTTATGAGGACATTGTATTATGGTTGTTTATTGCACTGTTGTATTGTGTGTGAGAGTTTGATGGTTGTTGAGTTGCCTTTGGATCTTTGGTTGGTGATACTCCTATGAGAAGCTTGCTCTACAATTTATTGTACCCCAAATTAAAAATTTTGCTACACTTAGGCATTTTGAAGAAATGAGTAAAAGTCTTGTCAAAATTGTAAAAAAAGGTCAAAATTGGGGTTTGTATGTCTTGGATGAGGGTCAAAAACTCAAAACTTTCAAAATATGACGATTTGGGTCTACTTAGAGCGACCAAGTCTACAAAACCCAAATCTCAGTTTTTCGGCCCTAAATTTTAGTTAAATTTCTATTTTTAGAAACTTTCTAAAAATATAACTTTTTTTGGGTTTTTCTAGGTCTCTTTTGAAACAGATGCTAGAAATTTTTTCTAAAAATAGAAAGTTTGGCTTCTAGGGTTCAAACTGATTTTGATTGGTCAAAAATACTTCTTCATCAGGCTCGTGTCATCAAAATCATCAAAAGATCAATTTTTCCCTAGTGGGTCTATTATGCTTTTTAGAAGCTTTTTTAGGAGCTCCAAGGCCATTAATGGAGGTCAATCAGCTGCCAGGTGTCAGATTCAAACATTCAAGCACTGAATAGAAGATGAGAAATGATGAACGTGCACATAGAACGAAGAATGGAGAAGGGCAGCTGTGAAAGTTGAAAAATGCAAAATTTTGGCGAAGTCTGGAAGAGTTAGGCACCCCAGCTCAACCTAGGCACTTCGATGCTCATGACATAATTTTTTTCATCTCAAGCAGTTGAGGCAATGACAAGCATGTAGAACGAGGGGAAAGTTGAAAATTACAAAATTAAAACTAACACTAGTGAGCATAGGCACCCCAGAAGGAGATAGGCACCCAGTTTTTCAAGGCCTCAAATGATGGAATTAGGGTGGCTCATCCTAGATAATGTTGCTCAGAATCTTCTCAGCTTTGCAGTGAGTCCATCAGTGCAATCATCCGGTCAATCAGTCATCCAGAATTCGAGATCAAAAGGAGAGGTTTCAACCAAGAAACAAAATGCAAATCATGAAATCATTAGAAAATATTCTAAGGTTGGAGAACTTGGGCGCCCTAGAGGGAGATAGGCACCCAAGATTTTGGGCATCAAATGGATGGATTTACAGTTTTAGTCTCCAACATGTCTTCTTCAGTCTTGATCAAGCTCTCCAACGCAATTGTTAGCTAGCTCATCAGAGTTGACAAAGATCAGATATCATTGACTGATCGGAGGGGTAAAACCATGGAAAATGTCAAAAGTCAAAAGCAAAGTGAAAATCTTAGAAAATAAACTAACTCTAGAAGAGTTGGGTGCCCCAAGTAGCCAGAGGTGCCCAAGCTTTTGAGGCCCCAAATTCAATTTTCAAAGGATGTAGCTTCTAGAGAACCCCCTTCAGAATTCATCAGGCTATCCAACGAACCCAACCAACAGTTTGTCAGACTCCCAAATCATCCAAAATTTCAAAATCATTAGAAGATCAAGGAAAGCAAGCAAATCTTGAAGAACATAAAAATGGCTAACACTGGTAAGCTTGGGTGTCCCAGGTAGCCAGGGGTGCCCAGCTTTTTGAGGGGTCAAAAGAAGTTTTTATTAGAAGTAGCCTCTAGGACAACTTTTTCAGATTCACTCCAGCTCCACGATGGATCCTTCTGCTAGTTCACAACATCAACTGAGCTCCCAAAAATTGAGATCAAACCAAGGGTAAAATCAAGCAAAAAAATTGAAAATGGTGAAAAAATGGTTGTCTAGAGAGGAAAAGGGTAAAAATGGCTAAGAAGGGCGCCTAAGACTCAATGCCTTAGAAAAAATTTCAAAGTTTTCATCATTTAGCATTTGAACAACATCTACATTCGATGAACCTGCTCAAGATTGGATGTTAAAGTTTTAAAGTAGAAAATGAAAGTAGTTTTTATCCTAAAAACCTATTTAAGAAATTTTTTGTCTTCCATTATTCATTTTTGTAGGTTGGCGTCTAGAGCAAGAAGATTTTCCCTTTTCTCTCAACGAAGATTTGAAGACCCAAATGACATGCTTTTTCGATGTTCTTCGTGGTTCCAAGATCAGTGAGCAAGGAGGAACGCTTTTTCAAGCTCCAAACTTATAGGGTGTTGCTTTTTCAAAACAATCACTCAGCTTTTTCCATTTCTGATCACATGGGTCTCTCCGCTTTTTCATCCTCTTAAACATTGAGAAACTTTTCCCTTTTCTAGAAACTAATTTTTGGCCCCTTTTTCAAGATGGATTTAGCTTTTTTAGTTTCTAAGCATCTAGGTTTCTCTATAACGTGATTTTCTACAAAACCCAGGTCCCAGGTTTTTTGGAGAACTCATTTTTTCAAGGTAGATTAGCATTCTATTTTCAGCAACACTCTCCACTTGAAATCAAGAAACAAATCAGCTTTTTGGCGGATGTGATGGAGATTTAAAGCAACAATCATCTTGAAGCTTTCTTCTAGCTTTCTTTCTATTCTTGTCTCAATTCTTATCCACTCTTTGAAGAAGAGAAAGAAAACAAGTTGTATTAGTTGGAATTTGCCTATTTTTATGCTTTATTAGGTGGTTAGATGTTTATCTTGTATAGTTTTAGAAATAAAGCTTGCATGTTGGCAAGCCTTAGTTGTAAAATCAAGGAGATTTTAGGGTTCCCTACTCCTCTGCTTGTGTATAAATAAGGGCAACCTTGCCCATTATTTTCGGAATCGTGCTTGTGATAGAAAATTGCAAGCCTATAATGCTGCAAGTTGTTATTCAGTATCAGTTCACTTTGTGTAAGAGCAAGCTTGCATGCCTCTTTAGTTGCAAGTTATTGTTTAGTTCTTGTTTCTTGTGTCAATGTGTTTTGGTTGATCGCTAAACTATAATCCTATTTTGCTACAATCCTGCCCTCCTAGAAGTGTAATCTTTGTTCTTGATATTTGAGAAATAAAGTCGTGTGCCTACTTTTACCTGATATAATGTCTCATATTTCTATTTTGTGTGTTATGCTTATATGATCTTTATTTCAGTTTGCATTGAAAGTAAGTAGATGTGCGTTGGGAGAAAAGTTTATTTAAGTGTTTATGTCAGAGAATCCTTCCTTGTCCATTTTCTAACTCTCTTGCTCTACGTTTACTTGAGAAGTTAGAAACGTCATTAGAGTAGGCTTAGTTGTAGTTGAACTTCCAAAAGAGAAAATCTTAGCTACAGTGCTTCAGTCTTATAACCTTGTGCTCTTAGCTTAGTTTTAGTTTACTTTCTTTTAAGCAACATCAGCAAAGAGGGAGTTTCCCCTCCTAATTCAAAGAACAGTTTATCTTTGCATAGTTGTTCGTTTCTAATCCACATTCCAAAGGTGTGAATTGAAACGCCAACACAAGTATATTGTAATCATCTTGATTCTTAATAATATATTAGACATCTTTTGGAGTGTAGGGGTTTTTTCTTGAAAGGTTTTTCCCCACGTAAATAACTGTATTATGGTATGAATAGTATTTATGTTTAATTTATGTAACTACTATAAAAATTTGAATTTTTTTTGCATAGCCCTCCTCTAAATATTAGTGTAGGAAGATTTTTTGCTACCTTATCTTCCTTACAAATTATTCCATAAGAAATATTTGCACCCACAAAAAGGACCCAACTTTGTAGATTCAATCTGCCACTATATAGACTAACTACTCAAATATAAGGTAAAGTATAGACATAGAGGATAATTTTTTTGTCCTAAGACTTCCAAAAATTAGTGTTTTATTATATTATTCATCCTCAAACCTAAAGCTAAGTATTTTCATTAACTTAAGATATCTTTTTCTATAATGCATGCCAAAAATGACTTAAGAGCTTAGCTTCTCTATCTAAAGAGATACTTTGTGGCAGCCCATGCAATATGACTACTTTCAAGAAAATCTATAATATTACATCTATTGGGTCCCAAAATTGTTGCTCATACTTCTAGAGGAATCAATTCACTTTAGGGCTAGGGAAGTGTCATCTTGAAGGGGGGTTAATTAGCTCGTCAACAAAATGTGTGATTTAAGGCCAATTGTTGAGAGTGGATAATGTCTCCTTCACTTCAAGCACAATAAAATCTAGGAGGGTGTTTCTAGAGGTATCCTCTACAATATTAATCACAATTAAATGTAATAAAATCAAAATAGATGCAATAGTACTCAATGTATGCTTTGGCCCTAAAGGTTGTCACTAGACCAAAGTCAAACCTACTACACATAAACCTTTATTATGTTTATAAATACATAACTACACATTGGCGAGTTAAAGATATACAAAAAATGATTCCTTAGGATGAGAATTGTTAGGGATCGTCTTAGATTCTTCATTGGATGAATCACTAAACCATGAGGTGCATAAAAATTACTAACCTAATCTTGAACTATTAGTGAGATTTTTTATCATTTTAAGAGTATGGTTTATCATAGACTTCTAATATTGGTGTCTAATCCATTAGGTTACAAAGTCATAGTTTACTAAGAGACAAAACACCTTGAAATCACAAAATAATATAAGCTATGCATATGCATATGCATACACCAAAGATATGATATTAAAAAATCAAAAATTCTTACTAATCCATTTAAAAACTCCTAAAATCCATATGGAATAAAGAAGAGACCATTACAAATATGGCTTGCAATGTTTTAAAATGTTATGAAATTAATAAAATATTTAATGCAAGCATACCAACAAATTTTCCAAGAGATTATGTTTATTTAAATAACTTAAATGTTTTCTCTACTCTATATGCACCTCCTGAATTCAAATTTTATAGACCTACCCTTGATTTCCTGATGATCCGGCATGTCGGGGGCCCCAAAAAGGATCCCCCACCAAAATATTTTGCTCCCTCTCTTGGAACAACTTCTTTTTCTTTTCCTGCTAGGGTCTTTAAATGTACTCCTGGTAAATCTCCTACCTCGAACCAATTGGAAAAGGATGTTTTTCTATCTAGGGAGGACCCAGTTTCCTACATGGACAAACTTGTGGGAGGAAACACGTTGAAAAAGGCTTCTCAAGACCCTTTGTCTGTTGTCTTCATAGTGGAGGGTGATGAATTGGACATCCCAGATCAACTTCTAGATAAGGCTATTGAGGGCCTAAAGTTGTGCCTAGTGGGGGAATTCTTTGCAAGCCATCCAAATATTGATCAGGTATGAAAATAGGCTAATGAAACTTGAAATCTTAAGGGTAGTGTTTCAGTAAGTGCTATGGCTAAAGGATTATTCATGTTTAGCTTTTTTGTTCTCGAAGACATGATTAAGGTTCTTATGGGAGGCCCTTGGGCCTTTGATCGAGGTTATAAGAATATCTTGTCCCTTATCAAGTGGAAACCTGGATTTCATGCCTCTATTGACCTTGGAAAGGTGGATCCTAGTTGGGCCCAACTCCCTAGTCTGCCCTTCAAATTTTGGAACCAAAATATCTTCAAAGGAATTGCAGAATCCTTTGGTACCCTCTTGATTGTTGACAAAGTAAGCCAACTCAAAACATAACTGTTTTTTTCCAGAATCTATGTGAATGTTGTTAACACAATCCTCCCAACCTTTATAACCCTGAAGTAAAAATTTGGTAAATGGGTTCAACCCTTGGAATATGAAAATGCTAAAGTCTATTGCCAGATTTGCAATAAGTTTGATCACTTATAGGATGTTTGCAATAAGAAAATTGAGGAACCAAAGAAACACTAGTTGGGGGTGCATCTAAATTCCCCTCCTAAAAATATTGAACCCAAGGATTTGATGAAGGACCTAGTTACTATTTTGTTCCCCTCTTTGGAGTCACCTATTCCATGTAAGGTGATGGAGCCTCATCAGGGCCTCTTGGTTGAAAACTTTACTGAGGCTCCGATGAAGTTGACGATGTTGTTCACTTCACCCTTAAGGTCTGAAGCTACTAACTTACTTCTAGAAGTGGAAGAGGGACCTCTGTCCCCCAACCTAGAGTCTTGCCATGAGTCTGTTCCCCAACCTAATTTTGACGTGACTAGTCACAATCTAATAGAGAGTATTAAGATAAACCAGTCACAAGAGGGAGAAGGAGAAGAATCAATATCCCAGAAATAAAATATAGAAGCCCTTGAGGAAGGAGAGATAGAAAATCAATAGGAATGGAATTCTTTCTCGAAACCCCCTTTAGAGGAATAGCTTCAGGAAGTGGCCCAAAGTTTAGTTGTTAACCTAGAAACAGAAAAAAAATCCCAAAAATGCTAAGAGTCAGAAGAATCTTTCTCCTCGCCACTCAATAAATTTAAGGGATGAAGATGGATACCAAGTCATTACTAAATCAAGAAAGAAGAAGAAGTTGGATGTTGGAGGAAGCAATAAATTTGGAAGGCCACTTCTGAAGGAGTCAAGGAATAAAGACACAGCCCGGGATGTTGCTTCAGGAAAACAAAAAACCCTTGACTCTCTTTCAGGAAATAAGTCAAGAAAGAAGTAAGTGGGGGGTCCTCCCTCTAATTATTGTAGTATCAAGGTGATACTACTTTTCTTTTGTTCACAATGAGATTGATCTCCTGGAATATTAGGGATCTAAACATCCCCTTCAAACAACATTTGCTAAAAAATTGTATGGCAGATTTGAAACCAAATATCTTTTTAATTTAGGAAACTAAAACGAAAAGGGAGACCTTTTGAAAAAGCAGTTAAATTTTTTTGGCCTAATGCTAATTTTGTGGTTAGTGATGCTGAAGGTGCTTCAAGTTGAATTGCTACATGTTGGAATCCTACTAGATTGTTTGGATTCATTGGATTCAATAGTAAAAATTGTCTGATGGTCTCGCTGGAAGACACTGCTACCTCTAGTAAATAGAACCTAACAAATATTTATGGTCCCAATTCGTGTCTTGACAGACTTAATCTATGGAAGTTGTTGAAGAGTAATATCAGAAATAGGAAGGAGGAGTTATGGATGTTGGGAGGGGACTTTAATTATCCTTTGTATCCTTCAGAAAAGCAAGGAGGTCTTGATGACTTCTTTGATAGTATGATGGATTTGACAAGATTCATTAATTTTGTGGGCCTTATGGATATTCCTTTGACTGGATTGCTCTTTACCTGGTCAAATAGGTGACAAGGTAACCACCTTATTCAAGTAAAATTAGACCACTTCCTTATTTCTTCAAATTGGAGCATTCAACAAGATCTCACCCTTACTGCTCTTCTGAATAGGTTCATATCACAACGCCCTCCTCCTTAATTGGGATGAAAAAGTTGTTAAAGGATATTTTCCCTTTAGATACGAGACAATGTGGACTCACCATCCTGATTTTAGAGCCCTTGTTGATTATTGGTGGAATGAGCCATGTACTGGTACTCCTATGTTCTTCCTAGCTCACAAGCTAAAAAAAGCTAAAGAGTGTGTCAAAGGATGGAATGAATACTCTTTTGGGAATATCTTCAATACTAAGAAATCATTAGGATTAAAGATCAAGGAAACTCAGGACTTGATGGAGTAGGGTGAAGTTGGTGAAACTATTTGCAATGAAGAATAGGATCTTAGAACCCAACGGTTTCAAATAAACAAAAAAGAAGATTTTTTTTTGGAAACTGAAATCAAGGATACAATGGTTAATGGAAGGCGATAGAAATACAAGTTTTTTCATCAATAAACCCTAAAAAATAGATGCAGAAATAGGATCAGATCTCTAAAAACTGATAATGGGCTAATTTTGCAAAGGGAAGATGAAATTGCAAATGAAGTGGTCTCCTTCTTTTCATTTTTTTAGAATTTTCCTGAGGTCAACTCAGTGGATTTGGATAATCTTCTACAGGTTATTCCACAAGTTATCACTAGGCAAGATTTAAAAGACTTGTCTGAAGTTGTTTTTCTCCAAGAAGTTAAGAATGTGGTCTTCTCCTTTGGTGCCTATAAGGCTCTGGGCCCTGATGGCTTCCCCCCAACTTTTTTCCAAGAATTTTGGGATATCATATCATCTAATCTCTTCAATGCAACTTAAGATTTCTTCAGATTAGGTAGATTACTAAACTAGTTTAATGTCACATCATTGCACTCATACCTAAATCTAAAGAACCTTCATCAATGAATGATTTTACACCAATTAGCTTATGTAATACTACCTATAAAATATTCTCAAAGATAATGGTCAATAGATTAAATTTGGTCTTGAACAAAATGATTGTTGTTAACTAGAAAGGCTATGTTCAAGGAAGACACATATTGGATGTGGAAATTTACACTCATGAGGTGTTACACTCAATGGATTTAAGAAACAAGGTATGACTCTAAAACTCAACATCTCCAAAGCTTACAATAGAGTCTCATGACCATTTCTCATTGTAGTGCTCAAAAAATTTGGATTTAAGGGAAGATTTCTTTACTTAATTATCTCATGTGTGAAAAATCCAAAATTTTCAATTCTGGTTAATGGTGTCCCAAAATGTTTCTTCTCCTGTGAAAGATGATTAAGACAAGGCAACCCCCTTTCACCATATATTATTGTTATAGTTGTTGAAACTTTGGGTAGAAATATTTAAAAATAGCTTGATACAAAGCAGCTGAAGGGGTTTAAAGTTGCATCTTCATTAAACCTAGCCTCCCATTAACAATTTGTAGATGGCACTATTCTTTTGGGGGAAGCTTCGGTGGCAGAAGCAAGACAGTGGAAAGACATATTGGATAAATATGCAAAAGTTTTGGACCAATACATTACTTATCACAAAATCAAGATTTATTTCTTCAACACATCCCAAATAATAAAAGAGAGAGTTCTAAACATTATCGGATGCAAGGAAGTTGATCTTCCAACTACTTACCTTGGTCTTCCGCTCATATCCAAAAAACCTCATAGCAATTATTGGAATTACATTCTTGAAAAGATTCAAAATAAATTGGCAGGCTAGAAAGGAAGGTTGTTAAGCAATGCAGGGAAACTACAACTGTTGAAAGCATCTTTACAAAATACCCCTGTCTATTACCTTTGTCTCTTTAACATCCTGATCTTTATAACTAAAAAGATAGAAATGATACAAAGAATATTTCTTTGGTTTGATAAAAAAATTCAATAAAGCCTTAGTGGAAAAAATGGGGTGGTTCCTTTTAGAAGGAGCCAAAGAATGGGTCTTGATTCTTAGAGAAAAATACTTGTGTAATATGGATCAAGCTACTTCTTGTTGGAAGAAGATATTCCTTATGGATCTATCTTCTAGAATAACTTGATCAAGATTAGAGAGACCCTGAAACAGGGAATGAAAAAGAGAATAGGGAATGGGCAAAGAAAAAAATTCTAGGAAGATGCTTGGACAATTTGTGCTCCATTGTCATCAAATAACAATCTCCAACATATTAAATTCAGGTTGATAAGACCTATAGGAAAAAATGTCACAAGTTATATCAATTGGGATGGCTTGAGGCCCCGATGGATAAATTTCAACAATCATTTTAATGATGTTGTTCTTAGAAGGGGTAGACAGCATAATTGGGAGGTTGGCTTGTGCCTTCTTCTTCAATAGGTTAGTGAAGTTGATCTCTTCTCAAAAGATAAGGAAGACAAATGGATATGGACCAAAAGTTCATTGAGAAAAATCTCAGTCAAATATGTTTATGAAGTTTTGGAAAACCTATTGATTCCTAAGGGGGACTTTGACTGGAAAATGGTCTAGAATAAGAACTTAATACCTAAAGTTAATAGCTTCTAGTGGACACTGGATGATGGTAAGATTCTTAATCTAGATAATCTTAAGAAAAAAGGTTTCCACTTGGATAATAAGTGCTACTTATGTAATGAAGTTGAAGAAACAATCATGCACTTGTTGTTTCAATGTCCCTATTCTCAAGAATTTTGGTCCTTTTTCATGAAAAACCTAATAATAGATTGGGTCTTTCCCCACTCAGTCAAGATGTTTATAGAATGTTGGAATTTTTGTCCCTACTCTCATAACATCATTATTGATCTTTGGAAGCACGTTCCCCCATTTCTCACTTGGAGACTATGGAAAGAACAGAACAATAGAGTCTTCAGGGATACAACTAAGAATAGTAAACATTTATACATGTCCATAAGACAACAGATACAAGAAAATATTAACAACAAAAAATATGCTCCTTCTAAGAAAATGCTTTCTTTCAAAGAATTGTGAATTCAATAATTGTGGGGAATTTCATAGGACCTAATGAATATCAATTGGAAAAAACAACTAGAAAGGAAGAATACCAGTTGGACACCTTTGGACCTAGATTGGATGAAATGCAAATTCAATGGTTGTTCAAAGGGTAACCCAGGACTGGCGGGAGCTGGAAGAATAATCAAAAATCATCAAGGTAATTTTGCTAAAGGATATGGCAGAGGTCTAGGAGTTGCAACAAACAACATGGTTGAGGCATATCTTGTATGGGTAGGCATAAATCATATCAAGGATAAAGGGTACATACAAGTTTTTTTTGAAGGAGACTCTAAGTTGATTACTGATTATTTAAATAATATTGTTGATGTGCCTTGGGACTTGAAAGACATTTTGGATGATTGTGAGAGAGCTTTGAAAACCTTCCAATAGTATAAAATTGGCCATGTGTATAGGGAAGGTAATATGGTTGTTGACGCAATGGCTTATGGAAGCCTAAGACAATCAGAATGGACGTATTGGGATTTTCATCAGTTGCCAAGTCCTATCAAAAAGATGTCATTTAAAGAAAAACTCAGTTCTTTAAATAATCCTACTAGGATTGATAGCAATCAACTTTGATGGAGCGAGCAATGAGTAATTATGTTAAAATTATTTTTTTAATTGCTATTTTGCTCATAATGGTTGTGAGCAATTTAGAGAATAAGGAAATGAAGACCCCTAATGATTGTCCTAGTATGAAAGATCTTCAAAAGTACGAAGCGAACAAGACAAAAAGGAATAATATTATAAATGGCCCATGCTTGGCTAATAAAGGAAAGTAGTTTAAAAAATTTCAAATCATGATTTCAACTGCCTGAACCATTAAAAATCTTTTGATGGATTGGCGACATGATGTTTCTATATCATCCAAGGCTAATAGAATTGGGTATAATCAAGAAGGCTTAATTACATCTCATTATGATGAGGGTGTTATCATTCCCAATAAAGGATGGAATAAAAGGCACGAGTTATCTCCTTGTGATAAGTAAAAATTATTCAAAATCATAACCAGTGGGTTTGAATTTTTTCCTCTCCAAATGCAAAGCCCTAACATTATCCTCAACGCTAAAAATTTAAATTGTCGATGATCTCAGTTTCTGATGAGAAAGGTATAAGGGTGGACTACTTGATTCTGTGCAAGGACAATCTAACTAGTGCAAAAATAATGGGAGGTCTCAGAAAGAGAATGGAGCCAAGCAAGCATGAATCTCTGAGACAGAATGATGAGTTGTGGAGCCTCTTTGAATGAGTGAGTTTCACCCCATATTTTGAAGCAATGCAGGGTTACAGTAAGGACCTCAGTTACAAATTTTTGAATGCTTGGAGGGATAGTGAGGTAAACATGGGAGGGATTCATTTTACTGTAGATGCAAAACTTATAGCTCAATCCATTGGTCTCAAATACAAAGGGAAGAAAATTTCCAAAAAAAGGATGAGGAACTACCAAACTTACATCGATAAGTTTTTTGAGGCCAAGGAAAAAGCTCAGAGGTTTCAGAATGACCATTCAAGGTTGCAGCTCTCGCCTCCATATCACAATGTAATTTTTTTTGTAATGAAATATTTCACTCTTGAGGGTAGATTTCAATCCATTCATGGGTACCATTTTCCTATCCTGAACAACATTTTCCACCTTGAGAAAATCAATTTTCCCTTCTTTCTCCTTTCGTCGTTGCAACAGAGTATGGCTAATAGGGAAAACCCACCTTTGCATCAAGGTTTAATTAGGGAAATTTGCAAATATGTTCTCTCCACCACCCCACGAAAGAATTTAGCTCATAATTTTCTTGAGAACCCTCATTCCCCAAACAACTTTGTCAATATCGAGCTGATCAAAAGTTGTCCCCATTCCCAAAAAAAGAAAATTTTATAAAAAATCATCACACTCCCCCACCTAAAAATGTGGACCCCTCTTGGAAGGAGCTCCTAAAAATTACTCCTAAAAAATGAAGCACAACCCCCCCTTTCCTTAGGCATCATAAAGAAAAGGAAGATGTGATAAAAGAGCCTTGCCCCGAAACCCCTACCATTACTATCCATGACAATAAAGATATTAGCCCTGAAAGTGGTCTCACTCCCCCTGGGGGTCGTAGGTCCACCCGACTTGCTTTAGTTGCTTCCAAAGGACATGAGATAAGTAAGAGAAGAAAAAAAATTGATGAAAAGAGGAGTGAGGCCCCTCTTGAATCAAAGGATAAAAAAGGGAAAAAAGTAGTAAGGGAGGAGAAAGAAGTCTCCTCCAAGGAGGAATATGTCCTTGATAACCTTGGAGAAATGAAGTTCTCGGAGGTCGAGGGTGCTTTCAGAGTTTGATGCGCTCGAGGACACCAGCCAAGAAGTGGAAGAAGAGAATAATCAACAGGAAGAGGAGCAATGCACAAATGAAGGGACTAACCTTGGTAAAGTAGAGGAGCAGGAAAAAATAAATGATAGTTTGATTGATTTGGAAGCCATTGAGTTGACTATCAACACCCCTCCTAACCCTAAGAGTTTGAAAGAGAAAGAGACTAAAATAGATGAGACAAAAATTGGCATGCTCACAGAGAGGGTGGAGCAAATTGAAAGAATGATGGAAAAAGAGGACAATTCGAATAGGTTCCATACCATTAAGGAGACCATCAAGAACATGTGCAAAGTCATAGACAGAGTTATGAAAAGAGTAGTAATGGGTACCATATTAGTCTAGGGAAATATTAAAAAGCAACAAAGGAAAAAAGGAAGAAGGGTTGACATGGATCTGTTCAGGACGATGGAGCTAAAGGAAAGCTTGGAAGAAATGGTGGAAAATCTTCATAAGAATTGGAGTCTTATTGAGGATTCCTAGTTTTCTATATTTTTTTGGTCTTGGTTTCTAGTTTGATGTGTATTTAGTTGAATGGTATTTTTGGTTTCATTTTTGATAAGACTGATATGGGCTTTTTAAGCCTGAACGTTTATTATATTTTGTTAATCTCTATTATTATGGTTATGCGCTATCTTGAAACTTATGACAAGTTTTTCCTGCCTTTTGATATTTGGTGGGTTAATGATATTATGGTTTGGTTAAGTTTATATTAGTTCTTAGATAAGGTTTTTTGTAATGACCCCATGAAACTTGGTTGATGTTGTTCTCTGTTGTTTGGGGTGAGGAGATGTAGTGTTGTTTCCTTGGTTGTCTTCTTTGTTTTATTGTTCTTGTTTGATTGTTGTTTGCTTTAAATTGTTTTTCTATTTTTGTAAGGGATCAGGGCCCTAACCCCTACTTTTATAATAAAAAATAAATTTTCCAAAAAGAAACCCTATACTAGAATGCCTATCATAATTTTTCATGTGGAAGTTCCCTTGAATATCTACAAGTGACCAAGGAGATATTTAGTTACAAGCACTATTTACAATATAATGACCTACCTATGATTTAAAATGTGTTTATGTATTAGCAATTATATTTGTAGTTGAATCCCTAGACAATATTTATCACTTGTAGGCATAAAAATATAAAAAATAATCGACCTTTTATTTGTAAAACAAACATATATATATATATATATCACTTTTTTTGGTTGCTTAATTTCTTGCAAAAATATAAATGAGAACTAGAGATCATAAATGTGGCATGTGAGACAAGTGAAAAACCATGAAATTTTTTGAATGGGTGGTCTGGAGATGGTGTGAAGATCATCACTATCTGGAACTCAACCATCACGTTCATGGTGAATTGGATTTCATCATCCACCATTGAAATTGCATGTAGATTTGTGCCCTTGGGATGAACAATGGTTTTTAGGTAAAAAAATCCTTGTGGAGTAGTTTTAGGAGTCAAATAAGGTCATTAATAGCATCTATGGAAGATCTAGTAAGTGACAAAGGTAATATGGATGAAATATAGGAATTTGAGAAAGACAAGAGGTTAGGAAAAGATATGTGAGGTGTAATTCTAAAATTCTAGTGAAAATCCATAGATGGAAGAAGTTAGAAAATGAAGCAATATGGAGAAATGTCCAATAGAAGAATGAAGTTTGAAAGTTAGCTTAAATTTTGCATTGGAAGAAATTACTAGAAAAAAAATGGAACACTTTATGGGATTTTGATGTGGGAATAGAAGTCAAGATGGGACATTGAAATGGTCGTTTATAAGTCCACTGAAAGTATATAAGAAAAGGATTAGAATGAATCTAGGGATATGTGGAAGGATAAAGGTGTAGGGATTCATTATGAGATTGGAGGTAAGAATTGAACATGGGTGTGAAAGTCCAGAAGTCCACCGAAACTCTACAAATGGATGAAAAAAATTTAAGTCAATGATTTTAGGAAAAAATGTAGGGAAAGGATGTTGGGAGGCAAAGAGAAGAAAAAAGAAGTTTGTCAAAATACTACATAATGGATTGAAATAAATATGAGAAAAATATTCAAAACCAATAAAGTGAAGTGGAGGTAGAATTGGAGGAAGTCTAGAATTCTAAAAGTATAATAGGATTTTACAAAAAGGGAAGAGTATAAAATGGGATTTGAAATGGAATGGGAGGTTCAAATGCATAAAATAGAAAATAGAAGATATAAGAAGTCTATTGGAACTCCACAAATCTAAAAAGGGGGAATAAAATGCAAGGATGAAAGGAAAGAGTTAAGTAGAGGTTGGGAGATTTGGATATGGACAAGGATTGGAAGAAGTCCAAGTAAACCTCACAAGTTAGCACATGAAACTAGACTAGAAGTTAGGAACAAGGGTACGTGGGATGTAGGAGAAAGAGGTTGAGAGATGTGAAGGAAATAAAAGAAGTTTGGATGAACTCGATAACTCCACAAAGGTAAAAGGGGAAAGGAGAAAGAGAATGGGGGAAAGTGGGGGTGTAGAAGAGGACAAGAGGTTGGTAGGAAGAAGCAAAAGTATAACCATTCATAAAAAATTCTATAAATTGATAGAATGTAGGAAACAAAGAGAGTAAGGGCCCAATAGAATTAAAAATATATATACAAGATTAATGGTAAATATAGAATGTGGATGAGAAAATGATTTTTGGTAGTCCACTGAAAAATCCATAACTCAAAAATCAAGGAAAATGACCAAAACCTTCCTAGAATTTTTTTATGTTTGTGACCTCCAATGGCTAATAGGAAAATCAGGGATGAAGAGGAGCAACATTTAGGAAAATTTGACCAAGGGGGACCTATTTAAAGATCTATAATATTAATCATATTTTATGGGAAAAGTGAGGCCTAATGCACAAGGGGGCTAGGACTCAAGAAAATGTTGACACTATCAATTTAATTCCCAATAGGATGCATCATTTAATTTATGACATGGAATGAAGTGCACTATTTTTTAAACTAATATGCAATTACAAAGATAAATCATTAACTATTTGATTTTATGGCAATCTAAAGACAAAATCATGGAAAGTTCTCCCCAAGTCTTTTCTAATATCAAGAATGGAATTTATAGACCTATATTTTTGGCCACTCCTTAGGAACTTGATAAATCTTACAACTTTCAATAAATTTATTGAAATATTGGTCTAAAATTAGTTAGTAGTGTCTCTCTTCTAGCATAGCTAATGTTTTATCTACATCAAAGTGTCCCACTAATCTTCCACCATACAACTCTCTTATGAAAACACTCATTAAAATCCATGGTATGAATAACTACTATCTTTTAAACATGTACCCTTTTTATAAAAAATATTTATATGAACCCTTTCCCCAACCCAATGTTTTACGCATGTGTTTTGCGAATTATCAAAACATGGATTTGTGACTTACAAATCCTTAATCATATCCAATCCTACTAGTTCAACTGCCATGGTAGACAATAATTCTAGCCTTTTGCTCAAGGCATTTCCATAATTATTTGTCAAAGTAGATATTTGTCAAAGAACAAAATAATAGCCCTACACATATTCAATCTACTTCATGTGTCTTTAGTTTGACTTTACCTAGATTTTATTGAGTCTCGTTGCTTGATAATAATTATGTAGGATTTTTTAGTAATAGATAATGCCTCCACTTATACAAAGCTTGAACAATAACATAATGTTATTAATTATAAAATAACTACATTTTCTTAGCTTCATTCATTTTTTTTTATGAAAATAAGCAATGTACTTACTTTATTGAATCAAAACAACACCAATAATCTTAGCATTTGTGTTATAGTAAATTTGGAAGACCTTCTCAAAATTTGGAAGTGATAACATAAATACTTTTGATATCTTTTTTGTTAAAATTTTAAAACTCTTATCAGGTGTAGCTATTGAGTCAAATCCCTTTTCCATGTGTAGTATGCCAAAGATGCACACATTCCACTAAATTTTGTGATAAATTTTCCATAGAAACTTGTGAAACCATGAACACTCCTAATCTCTAACGAGCTTTGTGGTACTAACGATTCAACAATTGTTTGAAATCACTTAGAGTTTGAATTTGTAATCATTCTTGAAATATCATGAATCCCAAGTATACCAATTTTTTTTATATAAAAATTTATTTCTTCAAGTTGATACATAACATCTCCTTAATAATAATAAAACTTGTTATAGGTGTACAATATATTCCTCTTTTGTCTTACTAAACCTCAAAATATCATCTAAATAAATAACTACAAAATTATGTAAGAACATATTCAACACTTCATTCATTAACCTCATTAAGGTACTAAGCACATTGGTTAGTCCAGGGGGGACTAGGGAACAAAAAACACGATTGTAGAGAAAGAGGGAACTTGGGAGTTCAATTGGGATTTGGGACTAATCAAATAGAATAAATAATCACTCATATAATCCATTCTTATTTTTTAAAGTTATTTTGCATTCACCTTCTTCATGGATTCTAATTTAATGATAACTAGATTTTAGGTCAATTTTGTAAAAGTAGCATGCTCCACTTAAATAGTCTACTAGACCATCCATGTGTGGTGACATGAACCTATAATTTAGGGTGTTCTTGTTTATTTTATGAGAATCTATACACATCCTTCATTCTCCTCACTTCTTTGGCAAGTATAATAGGTACAACACAAGGGTTCACACTCTCCTTAATTGTACATCTTTTTAGTAGTTATCCCACTTGCCTATTCAGTTTAATACTCATATTAAGACTCATCTTATGTGGTTCCCTACTTGGTATACCAAATATTGGAATAAAATCAATACAATATGAACTGTTGCACCTAGTGAGAATCCTTCAGGTATTCCACTACCCATGACATATTCAAATTCATTCAACAATACCTCTATTTCTATCTCCTCATAGCTATGTGGCTTGGCCTCTCTATTAGCATCAATTCAATTACTATCATCTAATATTCTCGTAAATTTTTAATTTCCCTTACAAAATTTATACTATTAGACATATTACCTTGCTTTTAATGGCTTCTTTCTTAACCATTACCAACTTAGTCATTAAAAAAAAATCTTTTTTTATGGTAAATGCATTATTCCTCTGATTATGGATAACACGCACATCATATTGTCATGGTCCACCTAAAAGACCATTTATGGGAATCACATCACACCATATTTCATGAGAATAACCCCTAACGTGAAACATAACTAAAACATTGTTCCTTTACAATCATTTGGTAATCCTTCTACAACCATGAAATGTGACAAGGACTAAGATATGATACCTATATTAACCCCAATTTCTCTGCCATTTCTTTTGACACTAAATTATCAATGCTTCCCCCATCTATAATCAAATTATAACACTTCCCTCTTAATTAAAATTTAGTGTAGAAAATATTTTTCATTAACCATGGTTCTTTGTCTTCCTAAGAAAACTTAAGTAAAATCGTACACAATATTAGGATCTTCACTTTGAGGAGCTATGATTTCTACTTCACTACTTGAATCTTTGTCTCCTTGTGCAATGTGCATTATTTTTTTAGTGTGTCCCTATTCTCATGTGATATTTAGACACTCAAATGCCCTGTGGCATCATTGTCCACTTTTGAATCATGTTCCATTCAAATTCTTTCTATGGTCTCCCTTTTCACTTCATTCCTTCTTCTTGGGAATCTACTAATCTTTAGATCCTTGTTTATAACTACCAAACTCAGTGGTCTCTCTTTATACATAACTTTATTTTCCACTACTATTTTTCTTTCCCTCTTCATTTTCACCCTTACCTTGCACTTTATACTATTTGTAAGATAATTCCCTTAGTACAAATTGGTAGGAATCCTCCATGAAATAGATCAATAATAACTAGATTTTGTCTTGTATTGTAGTACACCTACCATTCACATAGTGAGATACCTTGTTTATTTAATTTTCTACATGTGACCCATACACATGCTAAGGTGATAGAAATCCCTTTAATAATCCTTCATAGACATTTCTCTTTGTTGTAAATTTTTGTAACTTCATGAACAATTCCAAAGTGTAACTTTGGTAGGAAAAAAAATACTTGTCAACTTTATAGCCATTTGATCCCATTAAGAGATATTCAACTTATTCTTCTTAACTCATTTTGTGTACATAATTCCACCATAAGGAAACATGCCCTTTCAATTTGGTGGCAACATACTTGAATTTCTTAGGGTCTTATCTAGAACTAAACTCAAAATAATTCTCCAAATAAACACCCCAATTGAATAGATCCTCAACATTCAAACTTCCCAAGTAATAAAGGAATTTAAATATTGGCTTGCTTTCTACTCTCACCAATGTTTAGCAAATTAATCACATTAGAAATTGATGCATCTTCATGTGGTGGTTCATGATCTATTCTCTCATTATCATTGACATATTTAGCCACAATAGTTCATCACCCCTATGCAATCTCAAGGGTATTGACCCTTGCTTGAATAACCATTATCATTTCAACCATTTCATTATCGTGACATGTTATTTGATTCTTACCACCTTTTCTTTTGTGATCTATATCTTTTATGATGACTTGCAATACATTGCATGCACACTGCTTTTGCTATAGGTTACCACTTACTCTTATAATGACTTAACATTATATTATGATACCAATTAATCCAATCATGCATAAAGGATTTGAATAAAATAAATCTATACATGCAACATATACACCAAAAGATACAAGAGCATATAAAAAAAACTTAATTCTTTAGAAAATAATCCAAAATAAGAACAATGAGATGACATATAATGACATATAATGATAAATCATTATGTTTCATATAATAAGTGGTACACAACTCTTACAAAGTTGGTACAATAACAACTATATTTTAATATTATTAGTTCTTCTCTTATGTCTCCACTTTGAATTACTATATTCAATCTACCCCTCCTCTTCTCTACTATAATAGATTTGACATCTTATTGAGAAAATTAAACAATAAGGTGGCATCAATTAACAATGTGGCACAATGCTTTATACAATGGAAATAAGGACTATAGGACTATTATCAATTAAATTCAAGTTCCATATCTCAATGAAATTGGGCACTCCCCTTGTTTACTTGTAAAATGTTCCCATCATAAATAAGTGTTATAAAATATTTGCCTTGGAACTCAATATATTTTTTCTGCAATCTTCTTTGGGACAAAATTTTGAATTAACAATGTTAATATTTGGCATGAAGTTTGAATATATCAGTGCACAACCTAATTAGGTATCTTATTTACATTGAGAACACACAACACATTATGAAACATCAAAATACAAATTGAACACATGGACATGTTCATGGTGCCAATAAGATACTATTTGTTTAATTCAAAGGCTTCATAAAAATATGCCATATCACTAGAAGAACTATTAACCGTCATTATGAGTGTTATGCTAGAATAGTGTGATAAGAAAATGAATTTACAATAAGAACCAAACATCTATGATAACTAACGCAACCTACAAAAGATTAAAAAAAAACATGACAAAATATTTTTGGGTGATGCAAGATTACTTAATCCTTCATATCCTCTTGCATCACAAGGTTTCCATTCCAAGGAATTCAAGTCAATAAATAGTTGTAATGACATAAATTGTACACTCTTATACTTTTACATTATGTTTTGAAATGATGAAAGAGGGGGTCACAACAAACCCTCTTTTTTGAAATCACACACTCAAACAATCACAACAGTGAAAGCAAAATCTACAACAAAGTCTCATGAATTCATTTGCAATTTGCAACAAATGGCCTACACATTATGGAAATATGATTACAATGTTATTTCAGTCAAAAAATTATTGATGGGAAGCAACATATGCCTTTTACATAATCTAAAAGTGAAACAATAACAAGATACAATAAAAATCAAGCTATGTGCTTCAAGAGCACCTCCAAATCTGCACTTTTCTCTTGATAACAACTACCTGCAACTCTTCAACTTTCAACAATGGTGTCTTATATCTTTTATGGCTGCAATAACCCTTTCAACCTACAAAAAAATCCTTCAAAAACCTCTTGATAAATTCCATGCCCAACTCTCTCCCCTTCAAAGCCTACAGTGAATAATGAAAAACAAAAAAATGCAAAACCATCACTTTCGAATACCCAAAAATCAAAATATTCCCTCCAATTGGAAATGGTACACCCACCTCCTAGGATGAGTTGTCTCCACTAAGTAAAAATCAATAAATTATTTTCATGCAAGTTTGTAACTCCTCCACAAACCCCACGCCCAAATATGCTTTTTCAGATTTTTCCAAAAAAATGCACCTACACTCCCACTACCTTCACTTGCCAACATGGCATAAAAAAAAGTGGCATTTATTTTATTAAATAAAATTATGCCAAACTTATTTAAATTATCCTACTAACATGAATGCAAATATAAACTCAAAAATTGAAATTTTGGTTGATGTAAGATTTCCAACCATCCATGGATGCTCCTGCATCAGACACCCACAGTAGAAGAAAAGTGACCCTATCACTTCTCAAGAGGATAAACAAGGTGAATAATCTCAGTTTCAGTCAACCAAGATGAGTCTTCTACAAGCCTCCCAATCCATTTTACCAAATACTCCATATATTGTTTCCTCAGTGTGCTCTTACTCACCCTGCTGTCAAGAGTTGTTTATATCTTCTCCTTCTTTGAAGTAGGTGTTGGTGTATGTAACTATTCGCCTATTGTACCTTCATCATTTTTAGCCTCATGAAACTTTGTTAGATCAAAAATATTGAAAATAGGTGAAATACTAAGTTCACTTGGCAACCCTACTTCATAGGCATTACCAGAATCATGCTTACTTACAATTTTGCAAGGCCCAAACTTCTTCATTTTTAGCTTGTTGTAAGTACCAAATATAAATATTTCTTTCCTCAAGTGCACCATCACCTCATCACCAATCTGAAACTCCTTATGTCTTCTCTTCAAATCAACCTTATATGTTGAAAAATCATTTTTTTGATGTGCTTTCTTACCTCTTCATGTGATCAACAAACTCCTCTACTTCTACACTTTTATTTTCAACATTGTCAATACTTTTCAAATCTAAAACAAATCTTGGGCTATTGCCATTAACTATTTGGAATGGAGATTTACCTGTACTTCTATTCATCGAGTTGTTATATGTAAATTCTACTTGAGGTAGAATTAAATCCCACCCCTTTGGCTTGTCTCTAACTAGACACCTCAACAAATTTCCCAAGCTCCTATTTACCACCTCTATTTGTCCATTTGTTTGAGGATGGTAGGCTGAGAAAAACTCCAAATCATACTTTAGATTCTTCCATAAGGTCCTCCAAAAGTATCCCACAAACTTTGCGTCTCTATATGAAACAATGCTCTTCAGTAGACCATGTAAGCACATTACTTCCCTGAAAAACAATTCTACAACATGTACAAGATCATTAGTTTTGTTACATGAAATAAAGTGAGCCATCTCGGAAAATCTATCTGCCACTAAAAATATAGACTCATGACCCCTTTTTTTCCTTGGAAAACAAAGAATAAAATCCATACTAATCTCCTCCCATGGCCTCTCAAGTACAGGCAATGGCTGATATAACCTAGTATTTTGACTAACACCTTTTGCTACTTGACATATATTGCAAACTTGTACATATTTCCTTACATCTTGCTACAATTAAGGCCAATAATAACTCTCTCCAAAAATCATTGTAGTCTTATCAAAACCAAAATGTCCTACAAGTCCTCCACTATGTTTTTCCTTAACCAAATTCAATCTCATAAAACTTCTAGGAATGCACAAATCACTACCTCTGAATAACATACCATTTTGGATTAAATAATCCAACCAATTGGTTCTATTTGTTGTAATATTCTCTTTACAATCCCTCCATGCTTCCCCAAAATTTGTATTCTCTGCATACAACTCCTTAAGTTCATCAAAACCAACAACTTCAACTTGCATTTCAATCAGCAAATTTTGTCTCCTACTCAAAGCATCTACAACCTTGTTAGACTTCCACTTCTATGTTTCAAAAAAAATGTATAACTTTCTAAGAAATCTACCCATTTTATATGCCTTTGAATCAACTTCCCTTGACTATTCAAATATTGAATTGCTTGATGATCAGTAAACAAAACAAACTCCTTAGGCAAGAGATAGTGTCTCCATTTCTTAAGTGTTTGAACAATAGCATAAAACTCTTGATTATAAACTGAATAATTTTTCTTAGCATCATTTAACTTCTCACTAAAGTAAGCAATGGGTTTACCTTCTTGGCTTAAAACATCCCCAATATCATTACCACTTGCATCACAGTCAACTTGGAATACCTTGCTGAAATATGGAAGTGCTAGAACAGGTTTCTTTGTCACTTTTTCCTTCAACGCATCAAAACTCATTGTTGCCTCTATAGTCCACTTGAAATCCTTCTTACCACCTCTCATAGTCTCAGTTAGCGGGGCACATATACTACTTAATCCTCTAATAAACTTCTTGTACAAAATTGCTAATCCATGAAATGATCTCACCTCTATTACTCTTCTAGGTGTTGGCCATTCTAAAATAGCTTTCACCTTTTTCAAGTCCATCTTGATGCCTTCTCTTGATACAACAAAGCCCAAATATACCAATTCCCTCTTCACAAAGTTGCAATTTTTGAGTTTAATCAGCAACTTTTCATCTCTAAGCTTCTCAAAAACAAGTCTAACATGCATCAAATGTTCTTCTAGAGTCTTACTAAAGATTGAAATATCATCAAGATAAATAATTACAAATTTTCCCAAGAACTCTTTCAATACCTCATTTATCAATCTCATAAATATACTAGGTGCATTGATTAGCCCAAATGACATGACCAACCACTTATACAAACCTTCCTCAGTCTTGAATGTCGTCTTCCATTCATCTTTCTTTGATTTGGATTTGATGGTATCCACTCTTTAAATCAATTTTGGTGAACTACTCCACTCGAAACTTAAGCAATCTATGATATCATCCATTCTAGGTAATGGAAATCTGTATTTGATGGTAATCTTGTTTATGGCTCTTGAATCTATGCATATTATCCATTCTCCTCCATTCTTTGGTGCCAAAATAGTAGGCACTGTCATGGACTCAAACTTTCTTTGATCAAACCCTTCCTCAACAAATCTACAACTTGTCTATTGAGCTCTTCACTCTCTATAGGTGACATTATATGGGATGCCTTATTTGGAAAACTCGCCCCTGGTATCAAATCGATTTGATGATTGATCTTCCTCATTGGTGGAAGTCCTTTTGGCACATTATCTAAAACAATATCTTTAAACTCTTGCAACAAATCTTCAATCTCCACAGGAACATCTTCCATATTTTCACAATTAGTTTTAGAAATCAAAGCAAAACAAACTTTCTCATGTCTCATACCATCTAAGGATATCCTTGCATCCACTAAACAAACTCTTGAATTACCACAAACTTAAGCCAAATCTTCAAGAACTTTGAAAGGTTTCAAATTATGTTTCACTCCATCTTTAGTTACTGTATATGTATTAGCACAACCATCGTGCATTGCCTTCCTATCATACTACCAAGGCCTTCCTAAAAAAATATGACATGCATCCATAGGAATTATATCACATAATATTTCATCAAAATAACCTCCTATTTTAAATTTTACTAAGCATTTTTTGCTAACCAAAAGCTTTTGATTGTCTTGTACAATGCTATCTGGTATGGATTCAGGTGCCTCCTCCTCTCTAGCTTCAGTTTTCTCACTATTTATTTAGATACAAGGTTGTCCATGCTTCCACTATCTATGATGACATTACAATCCTTCCCTTCACATTTGCATATTGTCTTGAATAATCTCTTTTTTTGAGCTAGTCTATTTTCTTCATTCAACAATGCTCTTCTTGTCATCAAGACTTCACCTCCTTCTGCTTCTTTTGAATGTGATGAGTGCACATATTCTTCATTGATGTTTGTTGCTCTATTCTAATTTTCTGGTCTTCTTATTGGTTTTTCCTCTTCATGAGGATAGTCATATGCTCGGTAACCCTCTTATCCACACTTAAAATAGGTTCCTCTTTCAAAACCTCTACCCGATCTTCCTCTACCTCTTGGATTTTGATCTCTAGGACCGTATGAGTCATCATACCTCTAAGTTAGGCTACTGCCTTGGTCTTCATTTTTCTAATTTTTCTGATTGCTATCATCATTCTTGTAAGATCTTCCTCCAGTCCTTCCTTCACAACCTCTTCCTCTTTGCTTACTTTCATATCTTTTGTTCATTCTATCCTCAAATTTTAAGGCAATCTAATAGGCATCTTCCATTGTGAAAATTCTCACCAAAGTAATCTCCTCTTGTATGCTCATCCTCAAACCATTAATATATCTTGCAACGTTCTCCTTAGTTGCTTCAACATGTCTTGTTCTAATCAAGATCCTATGAAACTCCTCTGTATATTCTTTCACTATTTTGGTTCCTTATTTAACACTCACATTTTTTAAGCAAATCAAACTCATAATCCACCAAAATGAATTATCTTTTCGTATTCTCCACCATTTTGTCCCACTTTGTGATTTGATCCTTTCCTTTTCTTCCTCTTTCCAACCAAATTTCTCTCCACCAAATTGAAGCATGTCCCTTTAAGCTGGTTTTTGCATACCTCACTTTGTCAAGATCCCCAATTTCTTCAAACTCAAAGAACTCTTCCATGTTGTTGATCCAATTCACTAACTCTTTTGGATTCAAATTTCCACTAAATGTAGGAACATCAAATTTGGTATTTTTCCTATCCTTGATAGGGAAACCAATAATGGGTCATTGGAAACTACTGTTGTATCACTTTGTTCACTTGTTTGGATGGTATCCTCTAAGGTTTCTTCTTCTTCATCACTTACTGGTTCTCTTCTCTGTGCAAAACCTCTTCTAATTTCTTCCTATAAGGCTTTGACTTGTCTTCTCAAGGCCCTAAAATCATTATCATGGAAAAAATTATTACCTCTTCCTCTACCTCTACCCCTACCACATGGGGCTCCTCTTGAATACATTTTTCTACACACCCACAAGCTCAATCCTGGCACAAACTGCCTCTCTTCGGTGGTCTATTCACACTCAAAATCTTCCTATTCTGATAGCATTGATGAAAGAAGGGGTCACAACAAACCCTTTTTTCTAAAATCACACAATCAAACAATCACAATAGTGCAAGCAAAATCCACAACAAAGTCTCATGAATTCATTTTTTAATTTGCAACAAGTAGTCTACACATTATGGAAATCTGATTACAATGTTATTTCAATCAACAAATGACTGATGGAAGTAGCATATTCCCTTTACATAATCTAAAAATTAAACAATAACAAGATACAATAAAAAAGCAAGCTATATGCTTCATGAGCACCTCCAAATCTGCACTTTTCTCTTGATAATAACCACCTGCAACTCTTCAATTTTTAACAATGGTGTCTATTATCTTTTATGGCTACAATAATCCCTTCAACTTGCAAAAAAATCCTTTAAAGACCTCCTAAGAAATGCCACACCCAACTCTCTCTCCTTCAAAGCCCACAACGAATAATAAAAAACAAAAACATGCAAAACCATCACTTTCCAATACCCAAAAATCAGAATATTCCCTCCAATTGGAAATGGTACGCCCACCTCCTGGGAATGAGTTGTCTCCACTAAGTAAAAATCAATAAGTTATTTTCATGCAAGCTTGTAACTCCACAACCCCACGCCCAAATATGCTTTTTTAGATTTTTCCAAAAAAATGCACCTACACTCCCACTACCTCCACTTGCCAACATGGCATAACAAAAGTGGAATTTATTTTATTAAATAAAATTATGTCAAACTTATTCAAATTATCCTACCAACATGAAATGCAAATGCAAACTCAATTTTCTAAACTTAATGTTACAAACATTGTATTTGTGTTATTCCATAACATTTGGATTTTTTCTGAGCTGGAATTATCTACACACTAATATGAAGTGTAGATGTTTGCATAGCATGCTGGCATCCCACAACAATTCATAATTTTGTAAATATTTATAAGCAGTTATGTTCATTTCACCTTCATAGTTTATATAGGTAACCACACTAGAGTGAATCTAAACAACCACCTAGCTCTCATTTCTCTCTCCATTCTATCCATTTTGAATATCTCATTGATTTTGGTTCTTTTTGACAATCTTCTTCACTTTCTCTCTCAAAATTTTCATACTCTTTGGCATTCACCATTGTTACTAGTATATTGACCAAATTTTCTAGAATTATTCAAGTGTATGTAAAGACTCCAACACTCTAGTGAGTACTTGGAAAGTTTAGCACTATCCCACACCAACATTCTTGCTTCCATTGTTCTCATCAAGCTTTGGGAGGTGATTTGTATTATTGTTATTTTGCTATAACATCTCCTTGTATTCTTCTTTATCATTATCCAATCCTTGTTTTTATTGTGTTTTGCACCCATGATCTCATTTCTTGCTTGTTAGCACTCTCACATTAATTTTGGTTCACTATATTTGTATTTCTCAATGCTCTTAATTCCTATACGCACTTCACATAGGAGAACTCATTCTATTTACCATTTTTTAAATATTGGCTATCTATGGAGGTCAAAAGATCAACATAAGGGCTTGGCCATTCTTGACAAGCTTCCAAACAACCCCAGAATATTTTCTTTGTTTCTTGTAATTATAGGTTCTTTTTGGAGAAGATATCCAACCACATGAGAGTTTTTTGATATCTTCCTCTCCTTATCATTTTCACTATTTTCATTTGAATATATTGGTTAAATATAGCTTTTTTGTTGTTGTTATCAACTAGTGATCTACACGATATTGTTGATTTTGACACATAATAGACACATTTCTTGAGGAAAATAAATAAATTTGGTAGCTCCTACCATATAAACTATAGTGCAACACACAAACATTTGTGCTATGCACTGGTGACAAACATAACGACCTTTAGATTTCTTGTCTCTAAGGTTATTTTCTTCTTTTCATTTACAAATCTATAGTTTCAATCTTAATAAATCTGTGAATAGCTTTTTTGTATTGTTTTAACTTGTTAGAAAATAGTAATTTCTAAAGAGTAAAACACATTAGAATCAACTAGTATAATTTTCCCTTTCTATTAAATTATTAATAGTTTAGCCTCTTCTTTAAAAAGAACTAGCTAACCTTAGTGTAGTGTTTATTGATTATTTGACAAAGGGAACTTGTTCTCTCTTTGACAAACCTAATTTCACATTTTAAAATTGGGTGCCACAAGGAAAGTCATCAATAAATGAAGAGCTATTATATCATCACAATTTCCATTAAAGATAATAAAAAGCCATTGCGAAACTTGATAAAGAATAAAAATTATCGCAAGTAATCCAATTTCATGTTAAGGGTGGATAAACCCTACCTCATTTTCAAATTATTTTATAAACAACTTGAAGTGATTCAAGTCATTTTTAACTTTAGTCTCTCATCTATTTGAAAGAGAGGCTTCCCTTGTCTAACTAAACATGGAAAATGTATAGCCATGAAATCTAAAGAATTATATAAATGACAAACACTCTTTCTTTCTGGCAACTAAAACTTCAACAATATATTATATTTCCTATACTCCAATAGGGGAGAGGGGCCCAAAACAAGGCAGCTCAACTTTGGAGGTCCATGTGGACCAAAAAAAATTAAAAATTTGCCCGCCACGTCACCCTGCCACTTGTGTATCAGGCCTATTATTTTTTAAAAAAAAATTGAGCACCCCGCCACCTGTCAAGCACCATTTACTCCAATGTGTCCAAAATGGGCCCATTTTTTCCTTCGCTCGAAAGTGGAGCCCATCTGCCTCCTTAATCGGCGAACACATCTATGTATAGTGGATCAAACAGTCGCATGTCCACGACAGCCTCACCACCCTAAACGAACAGTTTAGAGCATTAATGTCTCATTGCCTCCTTCGTTATCTCCACTGACCAACTTGCCTTACGCGTCCCTTCGCATTTAATTGGACTGTCAGGCGCGTAATTAAGAGATCAAGGTTCATTCAATGCTCCACATTCTCGTATATCCCATTCACTCTCATTCCTTTTGTTTGCAAACATTCTCGAGTGTTCATTTGGTTTTGCACCAAAACTAGTTTGGCTCTCCACGCTTCATTGTTCAGCTCTTCACGCTTCTTTGTTCGGATCTGCACTCTCGAGAGCTCCCTTTCTCTTTTAGGTGAGGTTTCTAACCTCACTCAGCCTGTACTAGTGTTTATGAATATGACGGTATTCTGCCATACACTTAGTTTTTTCAAATAATTTCTTTGCGAAAATTTTTCTTTCAACAATATTCATAAAATGAAATGTGGGGAGGGTTTCACTGGTTTTCTTTTCGTCTACACTTGACCATGCACTCCTAATCTTGTGTTCTTCATTGCGTGATGTTTACTCTGCATTGTGCTTTTTGTATTTGTTTCCTTATACAAAATATGAAATGGGTTTGACTGGTTTAAATGGTTTTTCATTACTATTAGACTTGTTCGATGAAATATAGAAAGGGTTTGAATGGTTTTCTGCCATGCACTTGTGTTCATGTGTTCGTCATTGCACAAAATTTTAACTATGCACTTTGCTTTTTACATTTCTTTGTTATTCCAAAATATGGAAATGGTTACAATATATTTGTTTGTTACTAGGAAATATTCATAGGGTTTTAATGTTTATTGTTAGTGTGAAAGGGGTACTTTATCTAACTAGTTCATTCTTAGCTAGTTCTCCACTAAAGTCCTCTTCACATTAGCTTAAATTTACATAGGGATAAGGTGGTTGAGCCTTTAATAACATGAGTTGTCACACCTCATAGGATGCCAACACTTGTCATAATCTGGTTGCATCCATCTCTCCCCTTGGCCTATATAACCAAGGCATTTCCTTTGTAATTCTCAATTTTCAAGCTGAATATAGCTTTGCATTCTTGAGAGGAATACAATCTATTCTTCCTCATATTTTTGGTTTTGCTTTCCTTTAGTCATTAGATTCCTGGGTAGGCTAGTTAACAAATCTCACATGGTATCAAAGCCAAATTTGAGTTGTGGGTTAGCATTCTTTTAGGAAATCTGAGAGTGTGGAGCTTTTTTTTCAAAAACTAAGTATGCTCTTCTCTTGCATCGTATGATGATCTAAAGAATCAGAAAGGTGTGAAAAAAAATTAGTTTGTGGGGGGGTTCATACATTGACTTGTTAGTTACAGGTCTTCCTAAAGCTTTCTAGAGAGATTTTAAGCTCACCATTAAGTCTAGAACAACTAAGACATTCGGATTTTCCCTTTATTTCGCCTAAAATGGACATCAAAGGCCAGATCTGCAACAATTTCAAGCGGGATGTTCATTGCCAGATCCAACAAGGAGCCATCATTTCAGAACATTTTGGGTCAAATCTGACCCTGCCATCGTGCTTAGAAGGCCTGAAAACCATAAAATCAATTGTCAAAACGTCAATTTTGGACAAAGTTACAAGGTCAAAAAAAAAAATTGTCCGTCAAAATTTTTTGGTTTTAAAAATAAAACATTTTATAAAATAAAATCATTTTACAATAGATTTTTTTTTTTTAAACTAAATATAAATATATTTTTTTTTTAAAGAAAATTACTAATTTTCTGGCCGACACTTTTTAAATGATTTTTTTAATATTTTTTTTATATTAAAAAATATAAACATTTTAAGTGTGGCCTTTAATAACTTTTTAATATTTTTTAATTAAAAAATATAAAGATCTTTAAGCCACCAAATTTGGAGGAACATTTAGCAACAGCTAAGTTGGAGGTTCGCTAAATTTATTTGGAAAACTATTATATTTGGCGAAGTTTTTGGTGGCATTTTTGGCGGACATCTATCTATGACGAACTGCTAACTTTGGCGGTAGTTCCGCTAAGTTTGGTGGAAATTTTTCACAACCCCTCTCCGTTGATGCATTGATTTTTCAAGGCCAACTTTGAAAGCTGATAACTCAAACTCCCGACCTCATAATTCAGTGCTTTTTTTTGGCTAATTTTTTGTGCTCTACGCATTGGTGAAGATAGTTTCAGATTTTGGTACACAAATTTTTCAGCAATTGTTGATTCTCCGGGACGACTCCTCACCATTCTCGTTTTGAAGCTTCAAAGTTGCATAACTTTTGCATACGACCTCGAATTGAGTTGATTCTTTTTTTGAAAGTGCATGATTTTTCATGTAATTTGTATTGGTATTATTTATTTTGTATGAAATTGTATCAAATGCATACTTTCAGCACATGCTCATTTCTTGAGGATTTGTAAAAGCATTGAAATCCAAAATTTTGTAACTGCACTAAATATAAAGTGCCAAATCATTTTTATGGGGGGGTTCTTTGATTGAGTAAAGAAGGGGGGTCTCTTGTTGTCTTTGTGCTTGAACATATCTCTCTTTTTGTGCTCTATTTTTCTTTCACTATGGGCATATTTAAGCTTTCATCACTCACGCCCTACAACTACAACACATGGCATAAAAATGCATGGAATTCCTTAATGCAACTAGGATACACACCTTATGTTGAGAAGAAGGTAACTGAACCCACAAATGATAAGGAAAAATTACTCTGGATGTTTGAACATACAAAAACTCTCGGTTGTCTAAGGAGTTTTGTTTCTCTTGATATAATGTTTCAAATTGAAGCATGTAAAGATTCATATGATGCATGGGAAAAATTAAAAACTCTCTATGGTACAACTGATGAAGTTCGTGATTATCAAATTGATAACGAACTAATGGGTCTTGATCCAAAGTCTTTTGATAACATCCAAGATTATGTAACAAAGGTCAATGACCTTAGAACACAATGTAAATCATGTGGCTTAGAGAAGAAAGACATTCAACTTGTCTATAACACTCTAAATAAACTTGGACCTGAATTTGCTGCTTTTGTTTCTAGCTTTCATACTCATAGGTTGACAATGGGATCTGCATTCACTACACCTTCTTTTGCTTCATTTTCTGACATGTTGATGCAAGAGCAAGGTAAGTTTCTTTCAATAGGTCTTCTCAAGCCTTCACATTCACAAGCTTTGATGGCTGGTCAACCAAAGGGTTAGAAAGAATCAAGTAAACCCGACAACAAACAAAAGCAGTTCAAGAAGAAGTCACAAAGAGATCAAGCACTATCATCTTCAATAACAAAAGTTTACTCCAAGTCCTCCTCTTCAAAGGGGAATTTTCAAAAGGAGCGGCCAACTTGTAGCTACTGCAAGAAACCTGGTCATGAGGAACATTCTTGTCATAAGAAGTAGATCAATAAGTTAAATTATCTTCTTAAAAGGAACAACATTAATCTCCCTTCTTCTATTGCTCAACAATCCTCTACTCCTTCCAAATCAGGTAAAGGGAAAGCACATGCACTTGTTGCTATTACTGATTCTTCAAAAGAGTGGATTCTTGACTCAGGTGCATCACATCACATGGGTTCTATGAACGAGCAATTTTCTTTGTTGGAGCCTTGTTTTGTGCCCCACATTCTCATTAGGGATGATTCTCCAGTGGATGTAATTGGGAAGGGTTCAATTGATACTAGCAATGGTACCTTTGAGGATGTCCTCTGCATGTTTGGTTTGTTAGCCAACCTTCTCTCTGTCTACTAAATCACTCAGAATGGTAGAAAAGTTGAATTCACTCTAGATTATGTTAGCATATGAAATCTTGAAGATAATGCACTCCTTGCAGTTGGTAAGGCCAATCATGAGTCTCGCTTGTATGCTTTCTCTCATTTTGTACCTGATTCACATTCAACTGCATTGCTCACCCATTCAAATGTTGTGAGCAAACTATGGCATGAACAGTTTGGCCATATCAACTACCACTATCTTCAGCAACTCAGTAAACAAAATATGGTCACAGGTCTTCCTCAAATCAATTTTTCATATGGTGTCTGTTTAGGTTGTGCCTTGGGCAAACATCCTGAGGAGAAGTTCGACAAAGGGAAGGCTTGGAGGGATTTAGAAGTCCTTGAATTTATTCATAGTGACTTGGCGGGTCCTTTTTCATCATTATCTTTTAGTAAAGCTCGCTATTTGCTCGCATTCATTGATGACTATTCCAAATACACATGGGTCTACTTTCTTCGACACAAAGGAGAAGTCTTTGATAGATTTCAAGAGTTTAAGGCTTGTGCTGGGAAGCAATCTAGAAAGTGTGTCAAAATTCTCTGCACTGATAATGGCAGAGAATATGTGAACCATCGATTTGAGCAATTTTGTACTCTTGAAGGAATTTATCTTCAACATATTGTTGCCTACACACCACAACAAAATGGTGTAGCTAAGAGGAAAAATAGGTCCCTAAAAGAGATGGTTGGTTGCATGATTCACGCTTGCTCCCTTGCACCTGCATATTGGGCAGAAGCTATCAACTGTGCTTCTCACATCCAGAATAGAGTTCCACATAAGGCTTAAAAGACATCACTCCCTTCGAAGCTTGGTGTGGTCGGAAACCTATTGTGGGGCACTTTAGAGTTTTTAGCTCCCCAACATGGGAACATATTCCTTCAAAGAAGCGCAGGGCCTTGGAACCTCATAGTCGGCCTTGCATCTTTGTTGGTTACCCTAATGGTGTCAAAGGATATCAGCTAATGGATCCTAAAACACATGAGCTCTTCATTGAGCTTAGTGTGCAATTTGAGGAAAGCTCTTCAAGCTCCTCCTCTACTCTTCCTTCCTCCACAATGGATTTAGAGGATTCTGACATTGAGGATTTTCCTCAAGCTTCCTCTAGTCATCAAGTTGATCATGAACTTTCATCTTCCTCTTCACAGAGTTCAGAATCTCCTCCTCCATCCCCTACCATGCCTCATTGGGCTCGTAAAACACTTGAGTCTGCAGGCACTCTTGTTGGGGATCCTTGAAGTTCATGAAAGACTCAATCACAACATCAAGACATTCTACATTCCTACATCACCACAGCTTCAGATCCACAGTCATTTTGTGAAGCTTTTGGTATTGCTGAGTGGGATTCCACAATGGAGGAAGAGTACAACTCTTTAATGCAGAATAAAACATGGGATCTTGTTCCACTTCCTCAGGGAAGAAAATTGGTTCGGTGTAAGTGGATCTATCGAACCAAATTTGCAGCGGATGGCTCAGTTGACAAGTATAAAACACGACTTGTGGCCAAAGGTTTCTCTCAAGTACCAAATATTGACTACACTGAGACCTTTGCTCCTGTTGCCAAAATGAATTCCATTCGCTTGCTACTTGTTATTTTTGCGACTCGTGGTTGGGTTTTACATCAAATGGATGTGAAGAGTGCATTTCTTCATGGAGATCTACATGAATAACTTTATATGGAGCAACCACAAGGATTCATTTCAAGATTCTTCATTGGTTTGTAAACTAAAGAAGTCTCTCTATGGCCTCAAACAAGCTCCACAAGCTTGGTATGCCAAAATGGACTCCTTTCTTCTCTCCATTGGGTTCTCCAAATGCCACTTTGATCCAAATGTCTACATCCTACGACATAAGGATGCTCTTCTCTTCTTGGCTCTCTATGTTGACGACTTGATTGTCATTGGGAGCACTTCATCCATCATCTCGACTGTCAAGACTGCCTTGCAGGACAGATTTGTCATGACTGACTTGGGTCTCTTGCACTATTTTCTTGGGATCGAGATAACTCAGACCTCTTATAGTATCTTACTTGCCCAGCCCAAGTATGCTCTTGATCTTTTGTCACGTTTTCATATGGCTGATTGTAAGCCTGCACCAACTCCCTTTCTATCTGGAGTCAAGCTTGAGGCCAAATGTTCCACACCACTAGTTGATGCTACTTTGTATCACCAACTTGTTGGTAGCCTAATCTATTTGACTCATACTCGCCTTGATATTTCCTTTGTCATTGGCATTGTTTCACACTTCATGATGGAACCACATGAGCTTCATTGGAAAGCTGCCAAACGCATCTTGCATTACATCCAGGGCACTCATCGGTATTGGATTCACTATGTAGTAGGCACAAGTTTAGACTTATTGGGATACACAAATTTTGATTGGGTTGGTGATATTGATGATCACAAGTCCACATCTGGCTACAGTTTTCACTATGGTTCTGGCCCCATTTGTTGGCAGAGCAAGAAGCAACATGCCATTGCTCTTTCTTCAACTGAGGCTGAGTATCGGGGGGCTGTCAATGCTGCCACTAAGGCTATTTGGCTTCAAAATATCCTCACTAAACTTGGTATCACCTTTCAGAATCCATCAGTCATCTATTGTGACAACCAAAGTGCCATCAAGATGTTGAAAAACCCGATGCATCATCAACGAACCAAACACATCAAGATCCATATGCATTTTCTTCGGGAGTTGATTCAGGAGCAGGTCATTGATTCACACTATTGTCCTACAGTAGATCAAGTTGCAGATATATTTACCAAACCCTTCACTGAGAACAAGTATGTTCATCTTTGGTCTCTCTTGGGGGTGAGGCAAATCTCTTATGAGGGGGTCACTTAGACCTTCTTCATTTACCCTCTCATGGGTAGGAGTTTTTTCCCACTAGGTTTCCTCCTTCTTTATCATTGAGAGGTTATTATGTACATGGGTACCTCATCAGGCCGAGTAGTTGGAACCCATATTTTCTTTGCATTGTATACTTCTCCCTAAGTTGCACTTAAGGGGGGGTGTTAGTGTGAAAGGGGTACTTTATCTAACTAGTTCATTCTTAGCTAGTTCTCCACTAAAGTCCTCTTCACACTAGCTTAACTTTACATAGGGATAAGGTGGTTGAGCCTTTAATGACATGAGTTGTCACACCTCATAGGATGCCAACACTTGTCATAATCTGGTTGCATCCATCTCTCCCCTTGGCCTATATAACCAAGGCATTTCCTTTGTAATTCTCAATTCTCAAACTGAATATAGCTTTGCATTCTTGAGAGGAATACAGTTTATTCCTCCTCATATTTTTGGCTTTTCTTTCCTTTAGTCATTAGATTCCTTGGTAGGCTAGTTAGCAAATCTCACATTTATCATTTCGAGGGTTTCTGCCATGCACTTGTATTCCTCTCTTTCACAATGCACAAACTTTAACTCTACAATTTGTCTTTAATATTTGTTTGTTATTCCCAAATATGAAAATGGATTCACTTGTTTTCATTTCAAAGATATTTTGCCATGCAATTATATTATTATGTTCTTATATATGTATTTGTCTATATATATATATATATATATATATATATATATATATATATATATTTCCATACATATATATACATATTGTGCATGGAAGAACAAAATAATACATAGACATATTTTCATACATATATATTTCCATACATAGATACATATATATATGTAATTATTTATGTGATTGTTTTTTTTCAATACACAAGATACTATATATTTTATTTATAAAGCTAAAAACTTAAATACAAATGTCTACTACACACGTAATAGGATTTTAACAAAAAATCATCCAACCACCATCAAAAATTCCTGAACACCAACCACCAGAAAACCAAACCTAACAGAAGCCACTAAAACTAGTCAAAAACATGCAATGAAAATCCATGAGCGGCTAGAAACTGCCCAAACCACCATTAAGACAGGCAAAACCAGCAACAACCCAGACAAGCCCAAAAAATGTTCACCATTGTCCACCTTACAGGAACTTGTTCAATCTTGCAAAGTCTTCAAATTCCTCTTTCCACCCTTCATCATCAACTGCCATCAAACCAAAGAACTTTTTTAGAAAAATGACCACCACTACCACAATCACTTTGTGCCTCATCAAACCCGGACCATGCAAATCCAGAAGGAATGGGTAAATTCTAACAATATCCTCTGAACAAAGCCGCTCCAGGTCGCACGGTCACAGACAACCTCTTCCTTCAAGCATTGCACTCAACACCTTGTCCACACCTTCCGCCAGGTCTCCTCAGAACAAATTAACCAACAAACTTTTAGCCTCTGCCTTCGAGATGAGCTTATCCAAAAGAAAGGCAAGGAAACTGGAGGAGACATGCAAATTGTCCCTCCCATACTCATTACACTCCAAATGGCCCGAACTCAGAACCATTTTAACCGCTACTAGCACCAACGACTCATAATTAAGCAAAATGTGCTTGAGCCTTTGATCAGTGACCTCTCTGAACGAGGCTTGCCTCGACAACGACTTCAAGGAGATGGGTGTATCGGCCCCAAAACGAGCGAGGCCCGCCACAGAGACTTCAATCACGAACTTCGAACCCTTCACCATCCTCAACCCAGTGTTGAATACCTCGGATGAGAGAGAGAAAGGAACCCGCAACTACCACAACCACCTACAAAGGAAAGAATGCACCAAAGAAAAAACCAAACCATCATTAAATGGACGAACCTGTATTACCAAGTTGTTGTCGAACACAGTGAATGGTACTCCACCAACTGGCAAATGTTTTTTTCGTATGTAGGGATCACCTCAACATTAATAACCCACATCACAAAGCTTAGCGAAATGATCCACATTTGTCCTTTCTCACATGCCAACGACACTCAAAAGAGTAGCCATAAAATTTGGCCAGTCGAAATGCCAATGCAACACCCCACCCCCTACCACCATCCGACGTAGCATCCAACGCCTCCTCCCTCCACCATCTTGGAAGGACACCCTCCCTACCCCCCACATTATTTATGTGATTGTTACTACGAAATATGTTTTATATATTTATGTTTGGCTCTCCACGATTCATTGTTCGGCTCTGCACTCAAGGAAGCTCCCTTTGTCTTTTAGTTGAGGTTTTCTACCTCATAAAGCATGTACCATTGTCTTTCATTTTTACAATGTTTAACCAATGTTTTTTCATGTCTCACTAAATAGATCTGCTCTAAGCCATTTCAATTCAAATAATAAAATTGAACAAACTGTCAACATGCATATATTGAATAAAAACAAACTGGCCATGCACATTAAAGACAATTGCATTACAAACTGTCAAGATGCATATTAAAGAAAAGAAAACTATATATATATACAAGTGCATGGTAGAAAACCCTGTAATTGTCTATATTATAAAGTTGTTGTTTCAGGGAAGTGATGCCTGCAAGTATTGGAGACAAGTGTGGAAAAAGAGGGGTCTGATGTGGCAAAGCACAAAGAACATTGTTGCAAAAAACTAATGCACTAAGCTTGAATGAGATGAACCAAACAAAAATCAGGAATTCAGATAAGGTTTTACATTCAGGGTAAAACATATGATTCTATTCATGCTTCTTGTTTGGGTTTGACTCATTCAATCTGGTGTATTGCACAAAAGGGAATGTGTTGCTGAGCAAGCAATACATGTATATAATTACTGCCTTTCCCCACCCTAAACAACTAGTTTAGAGTAGTAATCGCTCGTCGCCTCCTTCATTACCTCCACTGGGCAACTTGCCTTATGCATCCCTCCTCACTTACTCATACTATCCAGTGCATAATTCAGAGATCAAGGTTCATTCAATGCTCCAAATTCTCTTATATCCCGCTCATTATCATTCCTTTTGTTTGCAAACATTTTGGAGTGTTCGTTTGGTTATGCACCCATACATGTTTGGCTCTCCACAACTCATTGTTGGGTTCTGCACGCTTCATTGTTCGACTCTGAACTCTCCAAAGTTCCCTTTCTCTTTTAGGTGAGCTTTTTTTACCTCACTAAGCATGTACCAGTGCCTATATATATTAAAAATAACAAATATATATATATATATACACATATACACATATACATATACATATATATGAATACATACATACATATATAATGTGTATGTATGTATGTATTCATATATATGTGTGTGTGTGTATGTATTTATGTGTGTATATATATAATGTGTGTATGTATGTATGTATTCATATATATGTGTGTGTGTGTGTATGTATTTATGTGTGTATATATATAATGTGTGTATGTATGTATGTATATTGATATACATACATACATACATATACATACATACATACATACATACATACATACATATATAAATGCCAATCTCTTGTATGATATGCATATGTTTTCCACGAACCTATAAATATCTAGGGTTTCACAATGATGTTGTTCACATTGGGTTTTTCATTTAAACTCTTTAAGCCATGGAATGCAAATATGTTGTATGTGATGTCAACGTTTGTCACAATAACCTGTAACTCAATATCTGGGGTTTCAACTTACACTATTTATGAATGTCAAGACATTTTAGTTCAATTTCAATTTATTTTTTATTCTATATGCCTGGGAATATATATTAGTTGTATGCACTATCAATGTTTGTCACCCACCACCCTGCAACTCAGTATTTGGGGTTTCAACTTGCACTGTTTATGGATGCCAATGCATTTTAGTTCCATAGATTGTGATTGTTACACCCAATCTTCTTTAAGTGCTAAACATGTTGGTGTATATGTATAACTCATGTATAAATGTCCAATTTGATTATTCAATTGGGTTGTTGAATTACATTCTTCAATTTGATGGTTCAATTGCATTGTTCAATTGCATTGTTAAAAGTTATTGTTCTATTGCATTGTTCTATTGGATTGTTCTATTTGATTGATCAATTGGAATGTTCAATTTTATTGTTCAATTGCATTGTTCAATTGGATTGTTCAATTGCAATGTTCAATTGAATTGTTCATTTCGATTGTTCAATTTGAATGTCATATATCTCATGTATATTTGTTAAGAGTTATTTGTTTCATTCTTTTAGACATGTTGGTATATTCGGCTGACACTTGTTGTAAATTTGTGTCTTGTTCAATCTTCTTTGATGGTGTGCAATTCCAATTCATTATTGGCTTGGTGATGGTGAATTGCATTTCAAAGGTAAACACTCAAGGATACTATACTTTCTTATTTTAAGTTAAACACTTTCCTTACTACACTTTTCTTATTAATGACTATTTTCATATATGTTTTTAGGATTGAGTTAAAGAAATTCACCATACCATTGGCCATTTCCAATTCATAGAGGTGAGGTTTTTAACCTCACTAAAGTTGTACCATTGTCTCCTGTCATTCCCTTTTCTTTCTTCTTATCACTTATTTGTTTTGTTATGGGTGTGTTGTGTTACTTAAGTTGAAGGTTATTATTTACTTTGTTACTGATTTTGAACATAATATTTAAAGTGTTTATGTGATTATCCATAGATCGAAGGTTCTCTTGCATTTTAGGTGCATCGACAATGTGCTCCATGATGTTTATGGCATCTAGGGTGTTTATGAACACTTTCAATATTTGTGTTCATAAACACACACAATTTGTCAAGGAAATATATGGTTCTCTTCATACATCACTGTGACTTTAATGGGTTTAATCTTTTCATTTAATTTCTATCTATACCTACACTATAACTTTCAATATATATATCTATTTATTTGCGTATATATATGTAGATACATACATATATATACATATGTAGATACATATATATATATATACACAATGTATATATGTATATATATAGATACATATATATACATAATGTATATATATATATATATGTATATATATGTAGATACATATATGTATCTACATATATATACATACATATACATATATGTATCTACATATATATACACATATACATATATGTAGATACATATATGTATATATATATATATGTATATATATATATATGTATATATATATATGTAGATACATAAATGTATATATATATATATACACATATACATACATGTATCTATATATATATGTAGATACATATATGTATATATATATATACACATATACATATATGTATCTATACATTGTTCAATTGCATTGTTCATATATACATGTAGATACATATGCATACATGTGGACACACATTGATATATATACATAGATACACATTGATATATATATATATATATATATATATATAGTTCAATTTGATTGTTGAATTACATTATACATATATATACATTGTTCAATTGCATTGTTCATATATATATATATGTGTGTGTGTGTGTGTGTGTGTGTGTGTGTAGATACATATACATACATGTGGATACACATTGATATATGTATATATATATATATATACATACATACATACATATATATACATAGATACACATTGATGTATATATATAGTTCAATTTGATAGTTCAATTGCATTGTACATATATATACATTGTTTTTTATGAGGAAAAGCAGGTTTTGATAGGACTTGAAACTCATTACAAACCCGTTTTGAAGGGACCCAATACTCTATCAAAGAGAATCATGTTGCAACAAAGATAAACCACATACCATCAGTAGCCCGACAACAACAACACCAAGAAATATACAATAAAGCACATACTGCAGGAAATAGGTTTTGAAGGGAACCTAAAACCCTCAACAACTAGGTTTTAATAGGGACCTAGAACTCAAGAAACTAAAAGAAACCACCTGAAATAGTCAGGCAACAAAGCAACCAAGCTGCAACAAACCAACTCACAACACCAATCAGCTAGAAACTCCAAGCCAACCTCCACCTCAATAGGAGAGCACACCCCTTTATAGGAGAGGATGAAGAGAGATCCTTTACCACAAGACATAGAGCTTCTCGCTCGATCCACAACACCCCTTTCCACCTCAATATGAAAGAGCTCCACCTCAACAAGAGCAACCTCCACCTCCATAGAAGACATTAGTTGTAGAACTTGATAGAAAACAACTACACCCAAATAAAGGAAAGTCAAGACATCCTTTGGCCTAACAGCAAACTAGAGCATGAAAGAAGGAGAAGAGCACTCCTCAGCCAACCTTGAGTGAAGAAACTTCTGAGCCTTAAGCATAGCCATTTGAAGGATGTAACACCTCTCTAAACCCAGGCTAGTAAGGTAGCATTTTTATTTTGATTTGATATTTTAAAATGTTAAATGTTGTTATAATGAGATTAGACATTGATGGTTATATGAAAGGTTATCATGTTTAGCTATTATTTTAGATTACATGTTTATATGACTATGGACAGGAAAGGGATGATGTCATAACACTCATATCCAAGAGGCTTACGATATCATGACCCTCTTCCTGATGGTTGATGTTGCCTTGACTATATGATATATGTTATATGCACATGTACTTTGACGTGTAATTGGAGTGATGCACGTACTAAGTATTGACTCCGCCTGGATCCACAGGCCTGAGCGTACTCCTATTCCCCGATGGTGGTTACTATAGGTAGTCACAAGCCAAATTTCCCCTATCCTAGCCCACTGTACCTTGTTAGGGCAGTGTTTCCTTATTGATGTCTTATCGTCCGGTTACTTAACGGTAATGTCCAGAGCACCTTTCAGTTGAATGTCCGATGCACCTTTCAGTTGTATGTGGTTTACCAGTATGTCTCTTTGAGGTATTTTGTTATGGTTTTCGTGAATGTGTTATGAGGCCATATATTTTGGTTGTTAGTGTTATGATATGTTTTCATTGGCATCTTTTCGTTGTTTCATATATGGTATTTCATTGTGTTTAATTGATTTTATATTTGAATGGTTTTATTCATGAGATTTTAAATATGTTATTTTAAATGATTTTTTTTATTGATCATTCGAGAGAATGGTATATTTTATTGGAAATTTTAAATGATTTTATTAATCCCTTTTGTGAGCCCTCATAGTTTTATTTAAATCTTTTTGGGGAGCTAGTGTGTATTTAATGTTGGATTTAAATTATTATTTTCATGAGGTTTTAAATATTTTATTTAAATGATTTATTAATCCTTTTTGGGGGAAGCTTTGTGTATTTTTAATGTTGCGCATTTAGTGAGTTTAATTAATTATTTTTTTGGGAGCTTTAATAGTTTATTTAATTAAATGTTTTAATTCTTTTATGGTGGGGAGAGTTTTTTTATAAGGGAATTAGGTTTTGTTTTGAGAAAAAGATATATTCATTGTTTGTTTTGGGGGGAGAATCATTCTGGGGAGGAAGAGAAGTAATTTTCTGTCTTTGGAAGGAGAAGAAAAACCCCCATGAATTGGGCAGCAGAGTTTGGAAGAAATGGGGAGAAGAAATTTGTGGGCATCTATTTGTTGGATTCAACATGCCATCTTCTCCTTGCTGTCCTACTTTGGAACCCAGCCGTGCTTTCCAGTTAGAGCATTCTCTCATTTTTGTTTTGGGGAAAAATTGAGGTATTCTTCTTAGTTTTCTTCAATCTTGTATGACTGATGAATTTTGCATTTACTTATATCATTTATGCCTTGAATCTCCTTGCAAAATTTGGGTTACTTTCATTTTGTAAATATTTGGAGAAAACCCTTCTATTTTATTGTGTGAAGGTTTGGGGTTTGGATGATGGTTGCTTGAATTCTTTTGTTGCTCTCTAGTGTTTTTCTTATGGTAGATTTTGTCCATGCCAATAAATCCAAAATGGGTTGCTGGAAAAAAATAGATTTCTGGGATCTTTCATTTCATTTCTCTTTTTGCCCAATTTGTAAAAAAATATGTTTTTCTTTCCTTCTCATTATCCTCTTGATAAAAACGAAATTCAAGGGTGGATTTCATGTAGACATGCCAATATCTCAACTGGGTCTTTGGCAAATTTTAATTCTGGGTACTTTCATTTTTTGTCAAATTTGTGCCTTCTTGTTGAAAAATGCTTTTTATTGTTGCTCATTAACCACCTGTTTTAAATGCAAACTAAAGGTGGATTCCACATAGAAACACCCATTTCTCAATTGGGTCATCCAATTTTTAATCCAGACACTTTCAATTTTCATGTTTTTGCCCAGCTTGGCTAAAAATGACGTTTTTCAGTACAACACCTTATTTTTTGTCAAAACCTTGGAAACCAAAGGTGGAATGCATATAGTAGCATCAAAATATAAACTGGTTCAAACTTAGATTTTTAATCTGGGCACTTTGAATTTCTATGAAATTTTTATGCCCTCTTTTCATTCCTTTGAGTTGCGGCTAGAATCCATGTTTTGTGCCTCCATCACTTAGTGGTTTTAACTATTTTAAAGATGGTTTTACGAGATGATTTGATGAGGTTAATACTGATTATATGATTGGTTTCTTTTATGAAATTAATGGTGAATGTTTGAAGGGTGTGTAATCTACTTGTTGGCATTTATGATCAGTTGTTTAAATGATTTAGCAACAATGTTGCTTAGTTGTTTTAAATGATTTTTATGATGATTTTAGTGGCTTTCCATTGTTTCATGTTTGCTATGGATTCCTCATTTGGTTAAATGAGAAGGCCTATCTATCAGCAGGGCATTGATACGGGCATGATTGAGTCTCCTCGTCAGTATGAGAGGTGCACTTGGTTTTGTGCGGTGCCATCCCTTCGAGCACACATGATGACATTCCATCCGGTCAACACTTTTGTGCTTTATACCTCAATAGTCATGAGTAGTACCCGACATATTATTGTATGAGAATTTACGTGTTGTGATATTGGATTTAATGCGTTGTATTCCATGTTTGCTCCATGCCTGATGTGAGTGTTGGCCTTATGTTTTTCTTGCCTTGATTTTTCTGCTTGAGCCTTGTGACTACCTCCGAGCACAGTGGGCTGACATCTTTTGAGTCCACATGGTAGGGAGGCATTGCCACCACCATTGAGGACCAGTGTACAGGTTATTGGAGCACCGGTTGGAGCAGATCCCTCTTGTACTTGTCTTATATGTTGATGTATTTTATTTATTAGTATGCCTTTGTACTCTTATATATATTCCTTTATGTATATTGTACTCACTTGAGAGTGAAAATGTAATCATATAGATTAATGAGAATAAATGTGATGTTTATATTTGGTTTACGAGTTCTGATGTTGGTATCAAACTCACTTGTATTATGATGATCATAATGGTTTTTTCTTCAATATTTTCCATGCAAAAATTAGAGCTTTGGTTGTATATTTCCTTCATGTTTTAGTCTGCAAAAGTTTTGGTGCATCAACGCTTTTTGTTTTGGTTTGTGTTGTTGATGCTATAATTCCAGCACATCGCAACTCTTTGTTTGTTGTTCTGTGTTGTTGCTCAAGGTTCTGGAGTAGGTAGTTCTGGAGCAGGAAGTTCTGAAGCAGGAAGTTCTGTAGCAGGAAGTTCTGGAGTAGGAAGTTCCAGAGTAGGAAGTTCCGTAGCAGAAGGTTCCGGAGCAGGAAGTTCTAGAGCAGAAGGTTATGGAGCAGGAAGTTCCGTAGCAGAAAGTTCCGGAGCAAAAAATTTAGAGTTCTCCTATTTGCTCCTGTTTGGATTTTCTCTGGAGGGTGGATTAGTCCTCTCCTTTGAGTTGTGTTCGGCCATGCTTGGCCATGTATGTTGTCGATATATTGTATTGGAAATTGCTTTTTGTGTAAGTTATTCTTTATGTTATAAAAAAAAAATCTTGTCCTCTTTTGGCTCTTCCCCTTCGGGGTTACGTAGCAGGATGTTACAAAGGAGCTCAGTCATTAGGAATAACACACCTCCAACTTGAAAAGCAAACTTAAGAGCACCAAAGGGGGAAAATAACCCTCTATAGAACATACATCTGAGAGTTAAAAACCAAGGAAAGAGAAGCCGAGGAGGCTTAACTGAACCACAAAATAGCCCCGTCAACCACAAATACATCACCCACCAAAGGGGATTCAGAGTAACATCAACATAATAAACAATCCCACCTTCAAAAAGAACTAAAAAATAGCCAACATTCAGTCGAGGACACCACCAACACAAACCACGGTGCCATTTAATCAAACTAAGCCCCCCATAAAAAATAAAGCTTAAAAACCAGGAGGGGAACACAACAGCTCCCATAGAGAGCCCAAGAGAAAGGGACAATACATATATATACATTGTTCAATTTGATTGTTCAATTGCATTGTTCATATATATATGTAGATACATATACATACATGTGGATACACATTGATATATATATATACATTGATGTATATATATATAGTTCAATTTGATTGTTCAATTACATTGCACATATATATACATGTAGATACACATTGATATATATGTACATACATATGTATCAACATTGTTCAATTTGATTGTTCAATTGTATTGTTCATATATATATGTAGATACATGTGGATACACATTGATATATATGCATAGATACACATTGATATATATATATAGTTCAATTTGATTGTTCAATTGCATTGTACATATATATACATGTAGATAACACTTTGATAGTAGATACATATATACATGTAGATACAGATTGATATATATGTACATACATATATATACATGCACATACACATTTATATATATGTACATACATATTGACATATACTAGTCAAACCATTTTCATATTTTGGGATAACAAACAAATATTATATCCTCGAAATGAAAACCAGTCAAACCATTTTCATATTTCGGGATAACAAATAAATATTATAAGAAAATTGCATATTTAAAGTTTGTGCAATGATGAACATAATAATAGGGGAGAGCTACAATCATATTGGTCAAATAGGTCACATCCATCTCTACCATTCACAAAAAAAGAGTGAACTGTAATGTACCAAAACAAATAAACTTGAGATAAGACATAGAAACATGTTAACTTTTGTAGAGGTATAGCCTAAAAGTAAATTTCAATTGAGCTACTGATATACAAAAGGATAGATTACATCAAGTATTTCGTTATGAAGTGCCATGGATTTTAGACATGTCTAGTAGACCTTTTTAATGACTATATGAAATGTATTCACATGCAATTTCAAATGTTACATTATCAACAAAGACTGTATTGTATGAAATGCTCTATAAGATTATCAACATTGAATATATTTTCACAAATGCATAATAGATATTATAAACATAGTAATTTTTGTAAACAAAATTGAAACATACTATCTGCATAGAATATATTTTCACAAATGTAGAATAGATATTATAAACATAGTAATTGTTGTAAACAAAATTGAAACAAATTATCTACATAGAATATATTTTTTGATATGTAGATTATAAGACAACCATAAAAAGGTATTGGCATAGTCGTCAATGGGCCCCACACTAGAGCACCTTAATATGCAATTGTAAAACAATTTTCACCCACAAAGTCAACTAGGGTACTCGTATCACATTAATAAAAATATTTAGTTTAAATATATTAACGGTATAGATGCAACACAGTGAAAATGGCATCCCCAACTACAACAAAAAATATATATATATAAGGCATTGTTTCAGCTGGTCCCTCCCAACCTTAGTCAAATACTCCAAGGAATGAATCTGGAGATGTGTTCTAGTTTCCTGCTATTGCATTTAGACTTGCCATAAATTGATTTGCATTTGCATTTGTCAATTGCGTGCAACTTACATTTGAAGGGGTTAGTGGTGAAGAAGTCAGGCCAACTGAAAATTGAGTGCAACTAACTTGAGATGAGTTGGGACTCAAACACACATTGCCTACATAAAAAAGAGGGATGTTATTATTGGTTATATCTCAAAAGTAATCGTGATTATCAGATAAGGGAGTTGCGAAACTACTTAAGTGTCTATCTCGCATCAATGCTCTATGGGAAGCCTCGATCTCCCTTTCCTTCTTCTCTTGTTCTTTTTGTACCCTCTCTTGCTCCTTCTACTCTTTTTCCTTTCTTTGCAACGGTTTCAACTGCTCTATTTCCTTGTGCTAAATTTCCTTTTCAATTTTTCTTTGTTCCTTCTACTCTAAGGCTTGAATTTGTGTTGCCTTTTTGTCCTTAGTTTGTTGCCTCTTTCTGATTTTTAATTCTTCCAATTCTTTTTTTCTTCATTCCTGGTCCATTATGAGAGTCATGTAACTATCAACAATCAACAACTGAGACTGCCAACTCACTCGAAGAGCACCACCAACATACTTTCTCGTTCTTCCATTGCCTCTGTGAACTGGTAGCTTAAGGAAGTTACTGATCCGAGAACCAATTTGGGTTTGAATTGTTTCATTGACTTGGGAGTCAGTTAAATCCTCCTAGTCTGGTGTACCTTGACTTTCATTGTTGCCATCTACATAATAGTGCACTGTTTGTTTTGGAGGTGTGGTTGTTGGAGATGGGAATGCGAAGTTCCCCATGTCTTCTTGTTCGGGTTGGTTGTCCATGTCCTCAAGTTGTTGCTCTGCACCTTCATGCACTTGAGTATCCGTTGGAGTTTGCAATGTTTGTGAGAGTTCATTTGTTGAAACATCAAGTCCCAAAAGACTAAGTATGTTATGTACTGTAGAAGCATCCTCAGTGTCATCAACCTCATATGTCTCACTGGGACGCATGTCACCCACAAGTGCATCAGAATTGAGTGGCCATACCCCCGTCCTCTTAAAGCCAACTTTTGTGTTGGATGGAGTCGTAGCTCTTCTCAGTGCCTTGTTGCCTAACTTCGCCAATTCTGCCCTTTTGATATCAATATTGGGGAATCTAGTGAAAAATTTAGCTCGTTATGATTTGAAATATGCCTTGAATGGTGCAAACATGCTAACATCTAAAGGTTGTACCGCGTGAGAAGTATGAGCAGGCAATGTAAGGAGGTCCATGCCTAACCTCCTTGCCTCTTGGATAGTTGACAATGCTACGTGACTTCCATGGCCGTCAAAAATTAGCAAGTGCCTATTAGTAGGTGACACACCCCCAAGAACCGACACATAGAAATGTTCTAGCCAGTCAAAGAAAAGCTCCTTCATCATCCAAGCATGTGCTTGGGTTGCCATAGTTGCGCATGGTTCATAGTTCACAATGGAATTCTCTCTCTGTATTGCCCTTGAACATATAGAAACCAGGTATGCCTTGGCCAGATGCATTAACACAACATAGAATTGTTATCCATTCTCTGCTTTTTGGAATGATGTAGGAGACATTCGTGCTACTTCGTCATGCCAAGACCCTCATTGTTCCATTTCTGGTAGCTTGAATGCCTGTTTCATCATAGTTCCAAATTATGTTAGGACCGTATGGGGTACTTTCATATGCTGCTATCAGCATTCTAAAAAAATCGGTTACTATTTTGGGTCTAAGGTTTACCGCCCTATCTTTGTCAAGACCTTCAACTGTGTGCAAGGTCAATTCTGGATGGCACCTCTTGAATCCAATCCACCATGATTTTCTAGGCAACCCCTCCGTGAAAGGGTTGGGTCTAGTCTGGAATATTTGAGCAACCTCTTGATAATCTCAATCCCATGGCCAACATCTGCCATATCTATGCACCACTTTACAATCAAACCCTCCTCCTCTTCTGTTAGGACTATTGGTGGACCCTTCTTTGAAGTAGTTGTGAGACCACCTAACCAATTGCTAAGTGTTGTAGTTGGGATTTTCCACTTCTTTGCAGTAGCTCTTGTCGACATCCCATTTGTTTCAACATCCTCCAGTTCCCTATCCATGTCCTATGATGACCATTCCCTTTCCTTTGATGCTCTTGCCTGCCCGATTGCTGGTGCAACAACCTCGTGGACAACCTCAATAGGTTCAAGATTCGTGTTTACTTCTACAACTGGTTGATGCACATTGGGGACTGTTACAGTGTCTTTTCGTGTACGTGACTTTGTCTTTGCAGTCTTGTTTTTTGGTTTCGACCTTAGATTACCTTTAGATTGCACCTGCAGATGTTAAAAAAGATGTTTGGAGCTGTTAAAATAAACAAAAAATGAACACTGTTGAAGTCACATTGATGGATGAACAATTTGCATTTCTTTAATATGCATCTTGACATTTTGCAATTCATTGCTTGGTTTTTATGAACAGTTTTCAATGTAATTGTTGACAGTTTGTAATACAATTGTCTTTATTGTGCATGAACAATTTGTTTTTATTGTCTTTATTTTGCTTGGTTTTTATGAACAACTTGTAATGCAATTGTTTTTATTGTGCATGTTGACAATTTATTCAATTTTATTATTTGAATTGAAATAAATTAGAGCAGATCTATTTAGTGAGACATGAAAAAACATTGGTTAAACATTGGTTAAACATTGTCAAAATGAAAGACAATGGTAAAGGCATAATGAGGTAGAAAACCTCAACTGAAAGACAAAGGGAGTTTTCTAGAGTACAGAGCCAAACAATGAATCGTGGAGAGCCGAACATAAATATATAAAACAAATTTCGTAGTAACAATCACATAAACAATTACATATATATACATATATACATATATATACACACACACACACACACACATATATACATATATATATGTATACACACACACACACATATGTATATAGAATAGAATAATATAATTGCATGGCATAATATCTTTGAAATGAAAGCAATTCAAGCCATTTTCATATTTGGGAAAAACAAACAAATATTAAAGGCAAATTGCAGAGTTAGTTTGTGCATTGTCAAAGAGAGGAATACAAGTGCATGGCAGAAAACCCTGTAATTGTGAACCAGCGAAACCTTTTCCATGTTTGGTAGCAACAATGAAATAAAAAAAGCATTTCGTAGACTAAACTATTATGCATGGAAGAACAAAATAATATGATTGCATGCCAAAATATCTTTGAAATGAAAACCATTCATACCATATATATGTATGGAAATATATACGTATGAAAATATGTCTATGTACTATGTATTATTCTGTTCTTCCATGCACTATATATATATATATATATAGAGAGAGAGAGAGAGAGAGAGAGAGAGAGAGAGAGAGAGAGAGAGAGAGAGAACAAAACAATACCATTGCATGCAAAATATCTTCGAAATGAAAACAAATGAATCCATTTTCATATTTGGGAATAACAAACAAATATTAAAGGAAAATTGCATAGTTAAAGTTTGTAACTTGTCAAACAGAGGAATACAAGAATACAAGTGCATGACAGAAAACCCTGTAATTATGAACCAATGAAACCCTTTCCATGTTTGGTAGTAACAATCAAATGAAAAAAGCATTTCGTAGACAAAACTATTGTGCATGGAAGAACAAAATAATACATAAACATGCCAGAATATCTTCGAAATGAAAATTAGTCATACCATTTTCATATTTCAGAATAACATGAGAATATTATAAGCAAATTGCAGAGTTAAATTCTGTGCAATGAGCAAGACACGAATGCAAGTGCATGACATAAACCCTCGAAATGATAAACATTAAAACTCTATGAATATTTCCTAGTAACAGTCAATTATAACAAACAATATGCGGTGTGATATATTGTATCCATTTTCGTATTTTGGAGTAACAAACAAATGTAAAAAACAAATTGTAGAGTTAAAGTTTGTGCAATGATGAACACACGAATACAAGTACATGGCTGAAAACTAGTCAAACTTTTTTCATATTTCATCGAACAAGTCTAATAGTAATGAAAAACCATTTAAACCAGTCAAACCCATTTCATATTTCGTATAAGGAAGCAAATATGAAAAGCACAATGTAGAGTAAACGTCGTGCAATGAATAACACAAGATATTTTATAACACAATATATTGAAATGCACAATGTAGGGTAAATGTCGTACATGGACGAGTATAGAGGAAACAAAAACCAGTGAAACCCTTAACTTGAACTGAAATGACTTAACATTCATATAAACTATAAGTTCAAACCCCAGATATTGAGTTACAGGTCAATGTGACAAAAATTGACATCGGATACAACATATTTGCATTCCTAAGCATAAAGAACATAAATGAAAAAACCAATGTAAATAACATCAATATGAAACCCCAAATATTTATAGATTTGTGGACAACATATTCATAGCATACAACATATTGGCATCAGGAGGCATAAAGAATTTGTTGCAGTAGAATACCTGTAGCTTCTTAGGGTGCTGCTGCTGCTGCCTTTGGACTTTCTTTATATTTCTAGAGCAAATTGTATAACTAAAAATGAAAGTGGGACAAGCTAAATGGAAATTGCAAGAGATTGAGTAATTCATTTTTGAATTTGAAAATCTCCTTATATGTTCAATGCTGGTTTGGTATGGAGTCTTTAATTCCTGTCCTTTTATTTTCAAATTTGAATTCTTGATCGGATGCCTTCAATTGCAGAGTTTGTATGTATGAATGGTGTGCAATCCTTGTTTTCTTGACAAGAGATTTTGGTGGCTTTAACACCATTGTTTTGGTGGTTGTAGGTGGCAAAAAAGGAGGAGGAACCAGTAATAGAGAGGTTTGATTTGACAGATGGGACACATATGAATGATTGATTTTCATCTGAGTGTTGTGTTGGTGGGCAAGTAGGATGGGTTTCAGCTGGATTGGATTTGGTGATGGGACATTCTTGGCTCTTAGTTAATCTCGTGGCATCCAAACTATCAAAAAGTTGGCTGTGATGTAATGTAAGTGGTGACATTATAGGGGAGCTTGGGTTATACTAATTTTATATTTTGGGTACATGTTTTAAAGCTACGGGCTAGTAATAAGCAATATGGCTTGTATGTTTGTGGTGTTAGATGTGCTTTGAATATTCTCTGACATGTAAGACTGCGAATATCTATTTATGTATGGGACACATATTCACCAATTATATAATACAATTTTGATGGTATAGTGATACGTGTACCCTTATTGACTTTGTGGGTGAAAACTGTTTTACATTTGCATATTCATCAGCTCTAGTGTGGAGCCCGTGTGAGACTACTTTTGTCCCAGTATAAATTCCCACCTTACTTTGGGCTCCTCTCCCCTATCTCATTTTTTTAAAAAAATTTCTCGCATACTTTGACACTAATTCATCTAATTCATCAAGATCTTAGTGTTTAGAGGCCATAATAACATTAGATTATATGTTTCAAAACTCTTCTCTTGCCATTTGTGTCGTTCAATCTTTAATATTGAATGCAAATGCTACGTCGTTTAAGACTTCTTTGTAAACAATGTACATAAACTTCATGGATGGATAACATGGGAAGTCTCCCCTCTGACTGGCAGGGACTAGAGTGCTACGGCTGCCCTAAATATATGCACATGACAAATTTTAGTGATAATAGTAAGAGCAGTTATACAGACTGGGAAGGAATGTTGGATTTATTTGTGAAATTAGACTTTCAAACTTCCTCACTTCAAATAGGTAAATACGGCTAGAAAATCCTGCACAGAAACAATTTGATTATAGAGGCCACAAAATACAGATCATTCCCAAAGAAAACCCTCTCGGAGCAACAAACCAGAATGCTTTCTTAGGCTCTCTCGGCGCCTCTTCAAAATCTACCAATGCATGGTTTGAATAAAAATTTAAATATCAACTGCTTGTACAGAATATAACGGCGATGCACATTGGCCCTACTAGCCACTTCCTGATCTCGTTTTATTGATTGTTTGGGATAAAAACGACCATTGATGGTTTTGGATGGTCACACAACTTCGATTGCAAAAAAACGAATATACAAGATATTGTCATTTATTTATCCAAGCACACAAGCCATGCCGTGAAATTTATTTAAATGGAAGTGCATTGAGTACTTATGGTTTAAAGATTGAGAATTTGAATTTCAAGTATGTTAAGCTCACATTATAAAACTTGTGGAGCGAGAGGTTAGTATTTGACAGGTATATGTGAAGAATGGGCGTGTGAAGGTTTTGAAAGGGTTTAAGCAGTGCAGCAACAGAAATAATGGCAAAGAAATTGGGAGAAATGGCGTTCAATAGGGGGGCAATTAATTGGTTTCCTGGACACATGGCGGCCGCCACACGTGCCATCAAGGAGCGCCTTAAGTTGGCCGATCTCGTTCTCGAAGTCAGGGATGCCAGGGTAGACTTCTCTTTCTCTCTCTTTCTTATTTTCATTTCGGTAAAATTTTCCCGTGAGGAAACTTCTGGCTTTAGATGTAACTATAGGTCTGTTGGGGTAGGGTCCAAGATAAGCCATATCCATAGTCTAATTGGATGTGGTAAGTGTGGTCTGGTTGCATGTGGTATTTTACTCAATTTCAACAATGTCTCGGGGTGATTTGAAACTGGGGGCTCCTTTATCACTTGAACTAGCCTGAGAAAGTTGGGTATAGTATTTTATGCAATTGTAATAGTTCATCATGTCTCCTGTGATTTGAACATGGGGCTCCATTTTGAAAGGACAGACCATTCTAATACTTGAGCTCATCCCGGAGGAAGAAACATTAACTTTCTGTTTCATTTGTTTGCATAATATAATACGGGACAATTCTATTGTGTTCATATGACCCTTTTTGTGCAACCTTCGGCTGGATGCCATGACCAAGGGGTTTCTCTTTGCTTAAATACATCATGGACTTGCACCAGATCTCATCTGTTTGGATGTGCTATTTGTAGCGAGCAGGATGCCATATTTTGTACAATTTCCAGTGGGTCTAGACATCCCTTCAAGATACCCGCAACATTCTGAGGATGGGGATGAGAAGTCCGCTCTCTGAAAAGGAGAAGGCCCAGGGGATGTTCCCTTAATCTTTGTTAAAATTGGGGATGTCCCGGCATTCCAGTGATATCAGGATGTCCCCACACGCCTGCACCTTTTGGACAGCAAAAAGACAAAAACGTGGAATGCTTCCTGTGAGCTTGCTGTGACTGAAGTCAAGCCTTCTCAGTTGGAGTAGAGAGGAGAGTGAGGAATCCAGTTAACTTTCCAGATTTAGCAAAGATAAATTGATTGTGCTCACCTGCTGGAATTTGTCACATGTGATTCTAGTCCATTTGTATAGGATCCGGGAAGATTCGTGCATCAGAGCTGGGACTTTGTAAATTTGGTTAATATGTACCATAGTAGCATTGTATATACATGCCAGCGGCAAGGTAAACTGAAAGTGTAAATGGAATTTAATTACAAGGGTTTAAAATGGGAAAAAATGACAATCTACCCTACACTCTAAACCCTAGAAAATGGCAGCCTTTTTGAAAAAAAAGTGAAAAAATGCGGTTTATTGAATAATCCGTGTTTTTTTCAAAACAACCCATGTTTGATCAGGTTAACTGGGTCAAAACTGCGCTGATTTGGCCCAGCATGGCTCAGGTGCTGGGTGACGATTGAATGTGGTTAATTGGATTTCATTCCCTTTTTTCCTTCTATGAGATATACTATTATAACTGCCTGGTGGTTGATATAGGGGTTTATGGCCAATTGTGAGAGGTGTGTATGAATGACACAAGATTGCCTTCCTTAGGCAAGTTAACTCTTTGTAACTGTATGATGTACTTGAGTAATTTGTGGCTTAGTTTCAATATTATTTTTCTTTGCTGATGTACCTTGGTTTATTTCTTTATGTTTGTGAAAGGAAGTAGAGGTGCAGAATATGCTCCCTACTTAAATCTATGAGAAGACATATGTGCAAAAATTACATTAATCATACAGTTATAAGAAAATAAACACAAGCAATATATCATAACATAGTTATTTATGTGGAAAAACCCTTTTTGAGGAAAAAACCTCACACTCCAAAGAAATTCAATGTATTGTTCAGTAATCAATGCTTACAATACGTTTGCAGAGTCTAAGTCTTTACATGAATATTACCAACAAGAGATTTCGAGAATTCTGCCAGCATAAAGTACCTACAAAACTCATTATGAAACTTCTATCTCCAACACCCAATAAATAGGAGAAGCACTACATGAAACCATCCAATGGTGATTAGGAAACCATGAGCTAAAACCACTCAAAATTTGACACCCATATCCCCTGATAAAAATCCAATGCTCAAATTCCAAGATGAATCCATAGACTAAAAATAACATATTCCTTCCACCTACCATTAATTAGTTCATCATAATCCACTCACCAACTTGGGCACTCCATTTTGGCTCCATTATCTCCATTCGAAGATGCTTTATGATGTGTCATAACATGCATCATTTTTTATAACTCTCTTATGTGTCAACACGACTCATTTTGATAACTCTCTTATGTGTCATAGATGTTCTTATATTTCCAATGTGGGAGGCCCAACTTTTGGAGGCCATAACAATTGATTTGAGATTGAGCTTGTTTTTTTAAAAATTGTAGAGCTCTAAGAGGTCCATCCATTTTGCCATCACCAACTTGACTTGCTTAAGCCTGTTTCAACATTTATTAAAGCAACAAACGACCCTTATAGCCTTGAAAATTGCATTTGTTTTTGGTTTTTAATATTAAGATACAAGGCTGAGACACCTTTCTTAACATTCTCCCACTTGTTGAATACTTTGCAAGAGCAAAGGGAATACCAATGCTATCAATTATTTGTTAGGAGTCAAGATGCCCATTGACTCATTACATCACCTGAAATTCTTTGTGTGAATTGGCTTTGTCAAAGCATCTCCAACATTCTTCAAAGTGTTGGCTTTTTCCAGCATCACCCTCCCATCCTCTACCATGTCATGGCCAAAATGCTATTGGACATCTATGTGTTTCATTCTTGCATGAAAGGTTTGAATCTTTGCTAGACTTGACACTTTGGATGTCACAAATAACTTTGATAGCATCTCGACAGCCTCACATCTAAACACAATCTCTTAAGCTAGATGGCCTCCTTACAGGCATGAGTGGCTGCCACATACTCAACCTCTATAGTGGACAAAGCGATTACAGCTTATTGCTTACTTATCCAACTAGTAACATCACCAAATAAACAACATGCAAATCCATTGGTGGATTTTCTGCTATGAACACCTCTTGCCCAATTTGAATGCACAAATCCATGAATATCCATTGAGTGCTAGTCCCTTGTAGAATCACCATGATAACAGATAAAGTACTTGGAGGTACTTTGCAAATATCTAAAGACCCTTTTAATTGCATGCCAATAATCTTGTCCAGGATTAGCTGTAAAGTGACTCAAGAGTCCCATTGCTTAGGCAATGCTTGGTCTAGTACAAACCATAGCATACAACAAACTCCCAACTACAATGACATAAAGAACATGAGCCATATCCTCCATCTTTGTGGGTGTTGTAGGACATTGCTCCATTGAAAGCTTAGTTTCCATAGAAATAAGAACACTATGGTCTACAATTTTCTATGTTGAAATGTTGCATTATGGAGTTCACATACTTACTCTTGCCCAACTAAAGCTTTATGTTCACTTTATTTCTTCTAATTTGCATACCCAAGATGTACTTGACAGCTCCCAATTCCTTCATTTCAAATTGTGTTGAAAGCTAAGACTTTAAATCACAAATCATATCCTTACTATTACCAAAAACAACATATCATCTACGTACAATGTGATAACAAGGAATCAATCACTGTCCATTTTATAAAGAAACATGGTGATCCATTTTGGATCTTAGAAATCCCAAGCTCAACATAAACAAATCAAACTTTTGGTACCATGTTCTAGGAGACTGTTTGAGATCATACAAAGATTCTTTTAATCCATAAACCAAAGATTCCTCGCCTTTAACAACATAGTGCTCTAGTTTTGTCAAGAACGTTGTTTTCGCGTCTGTTTTTTTTATCTCTAAATTAAAAGTTGCTGCTGCAAATAACAAGAACTTGATAGGTGCTAGCTTAACAATTGGGAAAAAAATCTCACCAAAGTCTATCCCCTCAACTTGGGAATATCCTTTTGCAACCAATCTTGCTTTGTACTTTTCAATACTGCCATCAGAATTGATCTTCTTCTTGAACATCCATTTACATCTAGTAGACTTTCTTCTTTCTAGTAATGGTACCAAGTCCCATTGTGCCATTCTTCTTCAATACAACCATCCTCTCATCCATAGCCACTCTCCAAGACTTAGAATCACCTATATGCATTGACCCCTCTACAATTTTAGGCTCATTAGTATTAGTAATCAAAGCAAAATTACATTTCCAATTAGGAGGAGTATACTTGTTTAGTTGTTGTTTCTATTGAGTGGACCTCCTTAAAAGTTGAGATGGAGGTTCTACCTCCTTTTTGGAATTGTTTGAATTAGCTGAGCTCTCCTCCTTAGGTCCTTTAGGAGTTTCTAGTTCAACCTTCTTGGTCTTTGGGGGTAGCTAAACGATATGTTTCTTTTCATCTTCTTCAGGCTACAAAATCATAGGAGAAGGCTTAATCTCTCTAAGTGTAACACTTGGCTATACATAATCTTGGCCACAGGGTCCCAAAGCTTGTCCCCTTTTCACACCAATACCATAGCCAATGAAGATACACTTAATTGACTTGTTCTCTATCTTTGACCACTTCTCCTTAGGTACATGAGCATATGCCTTGCAACCAAAAACATGATGCTGCAATGAGGGCCTTTTGCCCATCGAAGCTTCCACACGAATCTTATTCATGAGAGGCAATGCAGGAGACCTGTTAATGGGTAACAAGCCATAGCAATTGCTTTTACCCAAAACTTCCACACCAAGTTGGCCCCACTAAATTGCTTTTCACACCAATACCATAGCCAATGAAGATACACTTAATTGACCTGTTCTCTATCTTTGACCACTTCTTCTTAGGCACATGAGCATATGCCTTGCAACCAAAAACATGAAGATGCTGCAATGAGGGCTTTTTACCCATCGAAGCTTCCACATGAATCTTATTCGTGAGAGGCAATGTAGGAGACCTGTTAAAGGGTAACAAGCCATAGCAATTGCTTTTACCCAAAACTTCCACACCAAGTTCACCCCACTAAACATATTCCTAGCCCTCTCTAGCAATGTCCCGTTCTTTCTCTTTGCAACACCATTTTGTTGAGGGGTATACAAAGTTGTATTATGACTTTCTATAATTCTATTCTATCATCCTTACAAAATTTGTTGAACAAAACTTACTACCATTGTTAGTTCTCAAATCCTTAACATTCCTATTAGTTTGATTTTCTACAAGAGCCTTAAACTCTAAAATGATAGAAAACTTCATATTTACTTCCAAGGAAATACATTCATGTTCTAGAATGGTCATCTATGAAAGATACATAATTCAAAGATTTTGAAATTGAAGGAACATTTATAGAACCAAATGCATTAGAATGAATTAAATCCAACACCATAGAAGATTTGCGAGAACTTGAGTAAAATTGAATGTGGTTTGTTTACCAAATGTGCAATGCTCATAGAAATCAAACTCCAGCACAATCATTTAAACCCTCTACAAGTTTTTTATTTTTCAATGTCCTAAGATCCTTCTCACCTATATGGCCATTTCTTTGGTGCCATAGCATTGTTTTTTTGCAGGTAACTTGCTCTTAGAAGCAAGAACTCGCTTAAGTACCCATAAATCATGACCATCAAAAGTAGATACAACACTCCTTTTTGCTATTGGTTTTGATGGTGAAGGTGTAGGTTCTACAAATCTCTTCTTATAGGAACAAAAGAACTACTACACCATAGATTCTCGCACAATTTTACACTTTCCACTAGAGAAAACAATCTACATACCTGCATCATTGAGTTTGCTAACTAAAAGTAGGTTTTGTGCCAAAATGGGGATATGTAGTCTGAATAAAAATACATAGATGTTGCAGTATACCTGCAAAATTTGCAGCAGAGTAGCTCAAAAAACACATGAACATGCTTTCTGATATGAAAAAGTGTTATATCATCAGTTTTTGCCATTGAATTCAATCATTTAGGCTCCTAGATATTTTGCATCTGAAAGGTTGATAATACCCCAAAAGTCTCTTTTGACATGGATGATATGGATCACTGCATTTGATTATTGAAAGAAAGGCCTTAATCTGTAGATTCATGGGGGCTTTCCCAGGTTCAAACTCTTAGATGACAGATTCAAGAGAACTGGACACCAAGCTGATCTGTTTTAGATTTTAATGATGCTCAAAGGATATTTTATGGCTGTCTTCTCCTCTGAACCAGAACACGACCAAGTTTTTCAATGTTGGTTCATGAAAAATTTAGGGCTTCTCATGAAACATGAGACTTTGGCATTCAACCCAATAGAAGACTTCCCAACCACTGTCACAAAAGACGTGTCACTTCAATTCATCTCAAGTCAGCCAAGAGCAAGGTATCGAATATAATAATCACAATTCAAATAGCCGTTAGGCTAGCATTTGAATTGTCTTCAATCGCTCGGACTTGGAAGAAGCAGCCCGACGCTGCTAATAACATCAACACTCCCTCTCAGCTAGGGATGATACTTCCAGCTGCACAAGACATATCACTGCATCGTGATGTCTACCACAATGGCTACAACCATATATGGAAAAGAGAGATATCACCTCATCGTGATATCATATATCACCTCAACATGATATCAACCATAATGGCTACAACCATGTATGGTATGTACAAGTGTTCATCACTTGCGTGATGTTGTCACCTCAACATGACTTTCACTATGGCTCTCCCAGAGGGTGAAACACAAGTACAAGAAAATCATCACGGACTCTCTCACGTGATGTTGTCATGGAGTCACACACATGACATCCACCATGGCTCTCCCAAAGGGTGGAACAAGGGTTTTCACCTCAAACTTCTCTTGCAGAGAAGAATGCATTAACAAGGGATTTCACCTGAACTTCTCTCACAGAGAAGAATTGCTTTAACAAGGGATTTCACCTCAACCTTCTCTCACAGAGAAGAACTTTTTAAAGAGGATCACTGATACCGAGACTCCTTCTCAGTTAGGGTTGTATTCTCCACCATACCAAGCTTATCTCGAAAGTACACAAACTTTATCTTGGAGAGAGGCTTGGTGAGAATGTCTACCATCTGCTCATCAATGCTGATATACCTCAACTGTATAGCTTTCCTCAATACCATATCTCTAATATAATGGTATTTGATCTCAACATGCTTGGTTCTGTCATGAAACACAAGATTGACAAAAAGCTTCACACAACTCTGGTTATCACAATGAATGATAGTAGGCTCCATTGATTGTCCAAACAATCCTGCAAGGAGCTTACGAAGCCACACTGCTTCTCGAGCTGCCACACAAGCTGCAATGTACTTTGCCTCTGTTGTACTCAATGCTACAGATGACTGCTTCCTGCTGCACCAGGATATCATAGTAGATGCCAAACTGAAGCAACATCTAGAGGTGCTCTTCCGATCAGTGACACTCCCTACCCAATCAAAATCAGTATAACCATGCAGCTCCAAGTCCACATTTGAAGAATATCTCAACCCATATCCAACTGTGCCACGCAAGTATCTTAGGATATGTTTCTCTGCAACAAGATGTATCTGTCTCAGTTCACACATGAACTGACTAAGTGCACTCACAACATAACAGATATCTGGTCTAGTATTAATTAGATACATCAAGGACCCAATCGACTACCTGTACATCGTAGGATCCACAAGATCTAAACTAGCTGCAGCCTCCTTCAACTTATGTAGGTTGGTTTCCATAGGTGTAGATATGGATTTGCAATCTATCATGCCAAACCTCTTAAGTATGTCAATAGTATACTCCCTTGACTTAGAAACATCTCATCTGGCTTCTGCCAAACTTCTAAGCCAAGGAAGTAATGCATGAGCCCAAGGTCCTTCATCTCAAACTTAGAAGCCAACTCCTTCTTACATTTGAGAATGAGGTGATCTTCTCCAGTAAGAATCAAATCATCAACATACAAAACCAAAATCAATGCTTCACCATCAATTACCTTAAAATACAGATTTGAATCTGCATCATTCTTAGAGAAACCCAAGCTTGACAAGTAACAATCAATCCTTTCATACCACGCATGAGGAGCCTGCTTAAGACCATACAAGGCCTTCTTCAGCCTGCAAACATGAGACTCCTTCCCATGTACCTCGAACCCATTAGGTTGCTCGATATAAACTTCTTTCTCAATCACACCATTCAGACAAGCTGTCTTCACATCCATTTGATGAATCTTCCATCCTCTAGATGCATCAATGGCAATAATGGTTCTGACAGAAGTGTAGCGAGCAACAGGAGCAAATGGTTCTTCATAGTCAACTCCCTCTTTTTGTGAGAATCCTCTAGCCACAAATCTTGCCTTGTACTTTTCAATGCTCCCATCAGCCACATGCTTGATCTTGAAGAGCCATTTTGAAGATACCATAGATTTGCCTTCGGGTCTAGGAATGATGTCCCAAACATCATTCTTGAGAATTGACTGATACTCCTCTGACATAGCATCTCTCCAAACCTGTTGACTAGAAGCTTCCTCAACAATGGAAGGCTCAGACTCAATAATCTGACTCATCAAAGCAACATAATTGGAGAACTTATGCGGTCTCTTACTTTCTCTAAGGGTACCTCTTGGAGCTGCAAACCTTTTTGCCTCCTGCATTGTTTGCCTAGCCCAAAGAGGTCTTTTTCTCCCAATCACAATATCGGAAGGCCCATCAGTAGGTTCCAAGGGCTCAACTGGATCAATATTTTCTTTTGGATCTGAAATCTCCCTCTGAATCTCAAGAGTATGGTCAACTTCCATATCCTGAGGAGACTCTTCATTATCAATCTCCATATGACTACCCTTGGATCTCCTGAATGCAACATCTTCCTCAAATGTGACATCCCTACTGATCTCGATCAACTTCTGACCTGGAATGTATATCCTGTAGGCTTTTGATGTCTCACTGTAGCCCACAAATATTCCCTTCTTGCCAGAAGGCTCCAACTTTGTTCTCTTTTCCTTTGGAATATGAACATAAACTGGACATCCAAAGATCCTCAAATGACTCACCTCTGGCTTCTTTCCAGTAAAGGCTTCTTCAGGAGTCATGCTTTCCAAGATTCTATGAGGACTTCTATTCTGAACATAGGCTGCAGTCCTAAAAGCTTCTGCCCATAGGAAGGTTTGCAGATCCTGGTCATGGATCATGGCTTTTGCTGCTTCCACGATCGATCTGTTCTTTCTCTTTGCAACACCGTTCTGTTGAGGATTATAGGGAACACAAAACTCCCTCTTAATCCCAGCTTCAACACAAAAATTCCGAAAGCTGCCAGAAGTATATTCTCCTCCATTATCAGATCTTAGGACTTTGATTATTTTCTCGGAAAGGTTCTCTACCTGAGCTTTGAACTCCTTGAACCTTTGTAACACTTCCTCAGACTCTTTAGTTTTCAAAAAATAAATCCAAGTCTTTCTAGAGCAGTCATCAATAAAAAGAATGTAATACAAGAAACCACTTGAAGAAGGAACAAACATTGGACCACATAAATCAGAGTGAATGAGATCTAGAATACATTTAGATTTACTTTCTCTACTATGAAATGGAGCTTTTGTATTCTTACCCATTGCACAGCCTTTGCAAGTACCTTCATGCTCTTGGTTGAATTTAGGAAGGCCCGTAACCATCTTCTCCATGATAGGTAGAGCTCGGAAGTGAAGATGAGCCAATCTTCGATGCCAAAGATCACACAAGCTTGAAGAATCATGAACTAATGCCTGAAGTGGACAAGTGCATAGCCTATAGAGGCTCTCATGTCTAACACCAATTACTTGAGCAGTCTTGAAGTTGGAATTCTTTGTCCACACAAGTACTTTGCCTTTGGAGAAGGCAATTTGATATCCTTTATCTAAAGCTGAAATGGAGATAAGATTACGCTTGATTCTTGGAACATAAAGGACATCACATAACTGTAGTGTAATGCGGGAATCCAAATGGAGAGTAGAGGTCCCAATCCCTTTCATGGAGTAGCTAGCATCATCTCCAATAATGACTTGTTCAGTAGAATCTCTCTCCACCAAGCTTGATAAATGCTCCTTAAAACCAGTGATGTGTCGAAAAGCACCACTGTCGATCAGCCAAGTGTTGGTGTCTGTAGGTACATTGCTTGACAATGCCGAATAGAACAAGTATTCACAAGAGTCCTTTTGAGGAGAGGTATCATCAACATCTGCAATGGTGGCCTGCTGCTTATGCCTGGATGGACAATGCTTGGCAAAGTGACCATACTTGTCACATCTAAAGCATTGGACTTTGGATAAGTCTCTCTTCTTCTTGAATGCGGGAGCACCATCATTTCCTTTATCTCGATTCCTTTTGAAGAATCCTTTCTTCCCATCTTTTCCTTTCTTCTTCGAAGAGTGAGAGGTGAGAACATGAATATCTTCATTAGTTGAACTTTGACCAACGCCTCTAGCTGCCAACCTTGACTCCTCTTGAATGCAGTCGGCCCTCAAACGATCAAACTTAGGAAGTTTGGATCTTGCACTGATTCCTTGAATGTAGGACTTCCATGATAAAGGAAGACCATTGAGAGCAAGCATGGTCAATTCCTTATCATCAACCACATGACCAATTGTAGAGAGCTGATCTCTCAATTCCAAAATCCTCATGAAATAGGCAATCACTGTTTCTCCTTTTGCCATCTTCACATGGTGTAGTTGTTGCTTTAGTGCAAGTGCCCGGCTGGTGTTGTTGATTTCGTACATCTCCTCCAAAGTTTTGAACATGTCCCTTGCCGTCTTCAACTTGGAGACAATCAAAACAATATGATCTTTAATGGAATCAACCAACATCTTCTTTGCCTTGATGTCTTTCTTCCTCCACTGCAACTTCTCTTCTTCCTCCTCTGGTTCGGGAACTTTGGTCTCCACAAACTCAGCCAAGTCATTCTCTTCCAAGGTGAGCATGATTTTGAACCTCCATGATGTGTAGTTGGATGCTCCCTCGAGTCTATCCTCAATTTTAAGACCATTCACCATCTTAACTAAAATAGAGATAGACAAAGATATTAAAAAGAGAGTATCGCTGCAATAACAAATCTGATCACGATCTTCTTCAAACCCGCTCTGATACCATGTTAGTTTTATGATCAGATGTAAATCACAGAAAATTGATTCAAAATTAGACACAAGAACACAACAGATGCCCTGGGAAAACCCTCCTCTTGAGGGAGAAAAACCCAGCAACAATATATCACTTATATATTGAATTACCACAATGATGATCTCCTTACAAGAGGCGGATATGAAGGCCTATATACAAGCATCAATATTATGATGCACACAGAAACATATAGAGACAAATTGCTGATCAACTCACAACCTTCAATAATGCCGAACTTAATCTTTGATGAACTTCAATCTGCCTTGTACAAATTCGCGCCAAGTAGAAGGAATGCAATAACAATAAAATCAATGATTGGAGTGATCACCAATCGAGCATATTTACAAGAGGAGAGGGAAGTCGTGTCTCTTCAAATCCAAGAGTCGGCCCAATATGAAAGGACGTGTTTCCAATAAGTGCAAGGTCAGCCTCCATAGAAGATCGCGCCTCCAAGACAAATCGAGCCTCTTCATTAATTAAATATAACAAATATTAAATATCTACAAAAGATGTGTCACTTCAATTCATCTCAAGTCGGCCAAGAGCAAGGTATCGAATATAATAATCACAATTCAAATAGCCGTTAGGCTAGCATTTGAATTGTCTTCAATCGCGTGGACCTGGAAGAAGCAGCCCGACATTGCTAATAACATCAACAATGCTAAGATATTTGTTAGTCAAAATTCCTTCAAACAAATTGCAAACATAAACAGACCAGTAACATACAAACTGTTTGATGAAATGCCTGTGTACTAAACTTGTGAAAATGGCAAAAAATTGGTTCAAAAATTAGCCCAGCATATTACAGTACTAAACTTGTGAAAATGGCAAAAAATTGGTTCAAAAATTAGCCCAGCATATCACAGTGGTATCAAAGCCATGTATCCTGCCAGCTAGTGGGGATTTGTGCAAGCTTATGATAGTAGAAATTTCTTATGCAGCTGGGAGGGTCTCACAAGTATTATTTTAGATGGAGGCCAAATGATCCACTGAAACAACTGGAGATTGAGAAGAAATTGCTATTGCAGATTTGTTCGGTAAGAGAGTTGCAAAGAACATGGGTGATAGGGATGATCCATAAAATCCTAGTATTATGCAAATTTTAAATGACTTGGCTAGAGGACAACAACAATTGATTCAGTCACTCACTTAGTAGATGCAAAACAATAATGGCAACAACACAAACAATGGAAATAATGGAATTAATGGCAACCATGGAGAGGGAAGTAACACTAACATTTTGGTTAACAACTCTAGGGCAGCCAGTAAAACAACACATAGACCTTTAATGTCTAATTTGTTGGAGTCACAGCCAAGAGGGCAACTAGGACAACATGACGGTGGTGAAGGTTTTGTATACTATTTGAGGGAATACCAATCACTAGGTGATGAATTTCATGCAACCATGTCTTTAGCAGATTTTTGCTAGGTGAATTGTAGGAATAGACCCAAAGGATATAGGGGACAAGGACCTAACTAGGAGTTGTAGCATAGAGTGGGCAAGTTGTCCATTCCTAGTTTTGATGGTTTCAACAAGTGTACTGCATGTTCATGGGTACAAGAATTAGATACATACTTCTAGCTTAACCCCATGTTAGAAGGGTACAAAAATTAGATACATACTTCCAGCTTAACCCTATGCTAGAAACAAAACACGTTCATGGGTACAAGAATTAGATACATACTTCTAGCTTAACCCCATGTTAGATACATACTTCCAGCTTAACCCTATGCTAGAAACAAAAGCCATTAAGTACGCCATACTTCATCTGGATGGAGAAGCTCATGAGTGGTGGTACCATGGGTTAGTGACCTTGGGGCATGACAATATTACCTTATATGCTGATTTTACTCAGAGGTTGATTGACAGGTTTGATAAAAAGGACCTTGAGCTACATTTTAGAGAATTGGCACAATTGAGACAAGTAGGATCAGTTGAATCTTACATATATGAGTTTTAGAAACTATCAGTCATGGTCACAAATGTTTTTGAGCATAGATGAATTGTGCTCTTTATGGAGGGATTGTCAAAACCACGTTGGGTCAAAGCATTTGGTCCAAATACTTTGCATGATGCCATCGAGAGGGCTTGAAACATGGAGAGTTCAACTCCTAGAAATAAATTCCGTCCCAAACCATTTCCACCGAAGAAGGATAAGAAATCTTACCAAAAAGAGTGGCCTAAGAAGAAATACATGGATGATGAGGTTAGGAATGAACTATGCAAGAAGAACCTTTGCTTCTCTTGCAAAGAACCTTGGGAGCCTGGTCACAAGTGTCTGGGGAAAGGGAAGGTTCATTACATAGAGGTGGTTTCAGATGATGAAGAGGAGAAGATAGAAGGAGCTACTAGTAGTGAGTAGGATGACTCGGAGGGGGAACCGACTAATATGAAGTGACATCCATTGGAAGAAGAGAAGGGAGGAACCATCACGACTATTTCTAGTACTTC